>CAJNRD030001124.1:19369409-19592013 GCA_905319865.3 Cotesia congregata
TATATATATATATATATATATATATATATATATATATATATATACTTGTCTATGTGGTAGTGCAGTACAGAATAGTAATAGCAGTTTGAATTCAAGGCAAATTAACAGGCGTGACTGGATACTGCTTTTAAGCCCATCTAACAATGTCACAGAATCAACAATATTTGGAGAAACTAAATCAACTTTGACTTTGACTTAAGAAACTCCTTAGCTGCATCTATATACCCGTTTAAGTACAACCAAGTGAAGCTCAGGATAATGAGGTACACGAAAACATTTGCATAGCAAAAGATTAAACTTTAAACTTGGTGAAAACTTTTCTTTTGTTATGAACGAACGATTTTTATGAAACTATGTACATAGTATAGCTTTTCTTTTTCTATTGGGGGTTGAAGCTCAGTTTGAAACATCAGTATTTTATATGGAGGTCAAAGACATAGAGGTTAAGTCGTTGGGTTCGTGACATATTCTGATGTGGACTGATGGCTGCAATATAGTCACGCAAGCTAAAAATATTGAAGATAACATCGAAGTTTGTGGATGGATATATATGGATAAATTGTGGAAAAGGCATCACTTATAAGCGTCTCCATCAACAAAACTTGAAGCCGGTGATTATTTGAATTGCACGGTAAAAAAAAGTGTGCAGCAATATTAAAATGAACAGCATGATGGAGAGCAAATGAAAAAACTAAAATAGAAAATAGAATTGGAAAATTAAAAAAGGCTGATGGAATATTTAATAGTAATTGGTCTAGTTTTTGTTCTTGTCAACTCAACAATGGACACTTTTATTAAAAGAATTCACTGAATAACGAGTACTCTATTCAATTATTTGCATTTAATTCGCCTTCTCTCGTAGCATCAAGGTAAAATAAAGCAAATCCATAGATACGGATGGCACATGTATGTCGATGGTTTGTTAATTAAATAAACCAGCAAAGAAAAAAGATAATCCAAACAAAAAGGTAGAAGCAAACTGAGTGCAGAGCAAAGACAAAAGAATGAAAGTAAAAATAAAATAAAAGCTACACTCAATCGCATATAAAACAAAATGAGCGTATTTTAAGTGGATGAATCTACTTATTCTGGTGAAGAAATAAATTGGATTTCCATCAGGAAAGCTTTGACATTGTACGCTTATAAAATAAACAAACAAAAGTTTTGAGTAATAAAAGAAAAAAAGCTATTGAATTTATCATTATTTTTATTTTCGACGGTCAACGCTATGAAAGTCAGCAAACGCGTTTATGTCAAGTATGATATGGCTTTCAAACTTGAACACACAAGCTATAACTAACGATTGGATCAAAGGATGGGAAATGAAGGATCCCGAGTAGCATGAGGGCAGAATCAGCGTGTTCTGAGCAGTGGGATCGCCTGGAGTTCGAGCTGGAGAGTGGTGAGGTTTTGGCATCAGAGAATTTCCTAGGACGGTCGATGATTGGGGAATGCAAGTGAAGCTAGTCAATGGTTCTTGATTGCCCGACGTCGGCTCAATTATCCCCCGAACTGAATGTCGGTCCCACCTGTGATTTTCGGCCAAGATAATCCTCATATTATTTGTCATATATACCCGCACGCGCCTTCTATCCAATTTAACAAATTCAAATCGTTATATCTGTCATCAGATTACTTTAACTACATGCATTACCTTTAAGTACTTTGTTTTATGATGGTGATACAAAAGGGATAAAATCTACATTTTATGCTAATGCAATTGGTCTTATTATTAGTATTATCGCTGTCATTAGTCATTACTATAAATGGACAATTTAACGCCAATTGATCCGTGAAAAAAACTTCTTGCTTTTACTTTCATAGTTTTTTTTTTTTTAAAAAAAAGAATCGTGTTTAATTACTTGGGGTTTCTGTGATTTTTTTTACTTCTGAAAGACTTGCATTGATGAAATAAAATGAATTTGATCAAAAAAAAAAAAAAAAAAAACATTTTTAACTAAACACATCATTTTGAAGAGTTTTAACATCTTATATGTTCACACTAATAAGTTGAAAAATTTTTCTGCTTCATTCAAGATAGTCATATTTTTGAAAAGGATATTTTTAGTTCAAGATTTTTTCTCTTGAATCGAGTATATTTTTATATCAGTGCATTGAAACAAAGTTAAATTATTATTTTATGGATTGTTCACGTTTTAAAACCATATGACTTGTTTTCCGTTCCATCTATTCATTCACGGTCTATCGATGGTCAAAGATAGGAATGTCGTTTTTGATTTAATCATTTTGTACAGAAACCGTTAAAAAACAAATTGAATCTAGATGAACAGATAGACTGACCTTTCTATTGATGGTGTAATTTGATAAACTTTTTAAAAGTTTTAAAATATTGGAAAAATAAAACTTTGCAAAATTTTTTCGCGGTAATTCTTTCAGTTGAAAAACATCGACTATCATTAACCTTATTTTACTGTGTAGTATACTTTGAAATCGATTTAAAAAAAGGCCATTATAAATTTGTATGCGCGATTTGAAGCATATCGCCGAATCCAATAAAAAGCTTCCTTTTGATTTTCTATTTTTATATAGAAGAGGTAAAAAAAACGTCACAATAGTCCACGGGGATTTTTTTGCTGAAAATTACCAAGCAATTTAAAGTACGCCTGAGTTATCAGATTAGAGAAATAAAAGTGGAGAAATTATCTCCTTTGGTTTCCATTTTCACGTTATTTCGAGTACACTTTACTCCGCATTTCGATCAATATTCTGAAATAAAAGAATAATTTGTCTCTGGCCGATCTCACTGAAAATAGCACAGACATTTTAAAGGTGAAATTATGTTCATAGATAAATTGTCTGATAACGAAGTAAAATAATATTTTCCGATATTTTAAAATTAACTTTATTAAGAATTCTTATATCGAAGTTTCTTGAATATCTAAAAAGTTGTAAAAGATTCATAATACACTGCCGTGAATGCTGAAAATAAAGTTTTCTTTAAAAATAAATCGTATTTCATTACCATAATCATGATTAATTTAAAAACATTTATTATGAAGAAAGAAATTTTACACGGTATATTTACTCGTGACATAATATACTCAACAGAATATTGTGTAATCTAATATTAACATACAATCTTCTAATATTCACCCTGTGGTTTTCACCAACTTTCACACACAACATCTTCGAACAAATTCGAACCAATTTCTGTGGTTAGTGGTTTACTTAAAACATTAAAAACGTATAATAAAAAAAAAGGTCAAATTTTTTTTATTATCGTTTCTTTGCTTTTTTTATTTCTTCTCTTCTCTTTGGCCACGTATACCATTAGGTTTGTAACCTCGTTACGAGCTCAGTGATATAATACAAGGGAATTACATTCTTCTAAATGTACCTCACGTAAATGTGTATGGATTTTTTCACAAGCCACTGCAAAAAATTTCCAACAATGTTGAGGATTTTTTTTTTATAATACTCTATTATTTAACTGTTATTATTATAATTATTGTCTGCTCATTGCGCGATTATTCGTTTTTCATAAAAAATTAGTTCATTACTGATGCACTCATAAACTCAATATGTATGACAAGCTTTACTTTATTCAGCCAAGCTTTACTATACGGAAGTATACTGGAGAAAGGAAGTGTCGACCCACTTTACCAGTGCGAAACATATTATGATTATTAATACCTTCAAATGCAAATTTAATTACAATTTAATTTCATTTCAATTCTATATTTCATCATATTGATCAATGAGCATCTAATTTGGTACCGCATTTACAATTATAAAAACTTAATCCCAAATTAACTATATAAACAATTAGTTTGCATCAAATTTATCAAACTATTTTTTAAACATCAATTTTTGTCAATTCTTACATTTTTAGATGATCAAACTGATAAAAAACGAAGAAAATTATTAAAATTCACAAATTAAAAAAAAATATAAAATTTGTGTTTGATTGATTAAATTCATTAAAGCTCGCTTATAATTAAAAAAAATTTGAGTTTGAAATTACTGGGGTATAATTAAAATTATTTTAATGAAGCTTATTGGATATAAAATCATAATATATAATTAATTGTATTTTCGAATAAAACAAAACTCAAAATAATATACTATATTGTTTGGCTGATTCAATAAGCTAGTCATTA
Organism: Cotesia congregata; assembly: GCA_905319865.3. NCBI lineage: Eukaryota > Metazoa > Arthropoda > Insecta > Hymenoptera > Braconidae > Cotesia > Cotesia congregata. The sequence continues at coordinate 19,373,531 of CAJNRD030001124.1, forward strand.
ATAAATAATTTATCCAATTATCTTCAATAATTTTTAAGCTCAATATCAGGGCATTGAATAAAACGAAAATATTTATAAATTATAAATGATGATGTAAATGCATAGTTTAATTTCAAGCGGTAGCCTCAACAAAGCACAAAGTCATTCGCATTTTCATGAAATTAAACAATAGACTTCCCAAATGTTAATACCATATTTTGAATAACAGCCAGCGGAATGGGTCTAACCACAGCGGGAATTATTGCGAATTGCAATATTTCAGGAGGTAAATCCTTACTTATACTATACTACAGAGAACAGTAGAAAACCCGGTTTGCACATCAGTCTGGTAACTAATAGCGACATAATGCACTAAGTACGTGCCACTTACACGGTAATACCACAGAGGACAAAGCCTGTAACGGTGCTAGACCCAAACCAGCGTATGTATACGTATACAAGAGTTATCTCGATAATTAACTACTGAGCACGATAATCATGATCGTGGGAAGTGGACAATGTGGTTTGTTTAAGAATAAAACAACATGTGTACAAGTACTTTAACTAAACTTTAATCTACTATCCACTGTGCACCGTAGATCCTCAGCCGGCACTAAATTGGACAAGATTTTGCCCTGCGCAGTGAGATAAACAACAATCGTCAACAAAACACACACACTCCCGCATAATGTGCAAACACAAACATAAGCATCAGAGGTGAATAGAATTGAATAGAGCATGCTAATTAAATTCTGCTGTACCAGGACCAAAAATATACAATCAATTTAATTAAATATATTTGGTCGTTCCCGTTGTTGAGTATATTCGGCAAAACCAATCGTCCGTTCGCGAGTTTAATGAAATAAATTCAATTGCTCTGAAAGGGTGATATTGAGATACAAAAGATATGATTTATTCGATAAAACACTATCCAATTGTTGTTATAATTAAATATTAATATTTTGATAATCAATAATCATTTAATAGGACAAATACATTCTTATTTATTTCAGTCAATATCGAATTTGGTTTGATAATAATTGAACTATTCTGATGCTTTGTTGATGCTCGCTCGCTTCGATATACTTGTAAGATAATAGATAAATTAAATATTTAATATATTTCTGTTAAAATTCTATAATCCGTAGGTTTTATTAGTAAAAAATAATATTTTGAGATTACAGAAAAATACTTTAGACTATTTTTCATGTATAAGAATTATTGATGTGAGATATCACTCACCAATTTTCAGTAAATTGTGACGCAAAAACCAGAGGAACAATCGTGACCAAAGCTCTAATTTGTTGTAATAACTTATCAGCCATTTATTGATTATCATGTTTTATATAATTAATAGTAACAATAAATAAAACTAAATCACCAAAAAAACCCACAATAGACAATACACTACTCTAATTTTTTATGGTATTATATTTCACAAGGATTTATATCTAGAAGGAAAGAAGAACAGAAATAAACTGATGGGGTGGCTCCTACATTGTTTAACGACACTCAAGAACTACTCACCATAGTCCCCTACTTTATGATCAAACTGTTTCGTGACGTCATTCATAATTATGCGTGAGTCCGGATGTTGAATGTGTGATGTATACTGATTAGATGTGGACTCGCGCTTATAAATTATATATATGTATGTATTTGTAAGTATAAGAGAACTGTACTTATTTATTTATCACCCACTTTCGAATGAAACCATTTGATATGATTAAGACGAATCAAGGAAGAAAAATAATTCAATCCGGAAACGTTAAGTGGCTGAAGGCAAATCAAGAAATAATGAAAATCAAATTTATATTCGTTAAAGAAAAATTGAATTTCTGATAACTAGATCAATGAAATAATCATTATTAATTTTAATTACAGAACTAAGACAATTATTTTTAAGGAAAAATGAAATAAGCAGTACAATTACGTGGTGAGTGTATCGAAGGGGATTAGTACCAATGCTTAGACCTCCCACAGGGTGAGTGAAATAAATAAGTCTCTCTACTCACTGTGAAGCTAAAGAGTAACTAGATTTGATTTACGAATTAACTTGTATACGCAAAAAGAAAAAATTCTTAACATAAGAAAATATTGAAAGATAAATTTTTTTTTTAAATCAAAAAAATTTTGCATCAAGTAAACTTTTTTTTCTTTGTAAGTATGTAATGAGGCATATAATATAGATTTGGATTTAGGTAATGGAACACAAGATATCAAGTGTATTATCTTTTCAATTTATATTTTTTTGGTGTTCAGTGGTTACAAAAAGGAGAAGCGGAAAAAGTAAATGGAGGAAAAGAGAAAAAAGGAAAGATACGACATAAAAAATTCAGATGAGTATTTGAAACAGCTTTTGTGCTGGGGGTTGTAAAGAGACCTAATCAGAATAGGGGAAAAAGAGCTTTCGTTGTCATGGCAACCTTCAAAAATATGCTGATTAGGTAGGTTTTAACTCAACTGGATATGGTAATTTTTTAAAAATCAACGACTTATACTAAAAATTTTAATGCGCAATTAAAACTAGCTAATAAACAGCCTTCATTATAAGATAATAAACAAAACGTAAAAATACCTAGTTTGTACGGAAAATTTTATTGTGCTGAAAAGTTCGAGGGTTATTAATTTTATATTCGTGATTACGTCAAAGGAAGTAGTACCGAGTATTTTCGAGCTTATTCTTTGTAATTGCACGCTAAAAAAAAAAAAAAAAAAAAAAAAAAAGAGTCATAACTATAAAAAAGATTGTAAAATAAAATGAGAATGAAAGAAAAGCGTATTTGAGATAAAAAAAAATTTCAAAGTCACAAAAGCAATATTTTCTTTGGCTTTTTATCCTCATCATCTGAAATCTCGGTTATGTATAGCTTCCCCAATATTATTGAGGGTTCGATAACGTTACTAGCGACGCACAATTTAATGCATCCCTTTGATTCCATTACACCCTTTTCCTGTCACAGTCAACCCCTTTATCCTCTTTTATTTGTCAAAATTATTCGTACACATACAGTGCATCTATTATTAAAATTCTTATTATAATTCATCATTTTAACTCTAATTACTTGTTGAAATATTGCACTGTTATTCATGATAATTTATTATTTATCAAAACATTCAAATTATTTTCAAAATTCTTAAATCAAAAAATTTCTTCTTTTTAATAAAACATAATTATTATATGAAACTTTTAATTTTTTATGGAAAAATTAATAATTTAATAATGAATTTTAATAAAAATTTTAACAATTGCAATAATTGAGTTGTTTTTTATTTCTAATAATTAAATATAAATTACCAAAATAAAAAATTAGCAATCGGAAGTAATAAAAACAAAGTATCTATACCGAGATGCTGATAATAACAATTAGAATAATGATGTTAAAAAGTAAAACAGCTGTACCTCTAAAGCACTATAAACTCTGGAACAAATTCTTATTTTATGCAGACCAAGATTACAGAACTGATGAAGCTAAAGCTGAAGTTAAAGCACCTGTTCGTTCGGTAATTTATTGAGAGCTTTTATCAAGATCTCGACAAACCCCTAATATACCTACTAGAGCAATAATTATACAATGGCAATATATTCTCCTTAATTATAAACCATTAAGTCTATAATTTACATAAAATTTCACCATACAAACTACCTTTTAATAAAATTTATTTCAGAGAGTTAAACACACACCTACTACTTTACTGCGCTAAAAGGTTACTGTCGATAATCATCCTGGTAGATCAACTCAATCACGCGGGAAGTACTCAACAGCTGGTTTTAAAATCATACACATATAATAACACTACACACTCTAAGTGTAATAAATAATAATTAATTAATAATTCCCAATTACATTAACCTTATTTTTATACCTAAAAACAATAATAATAATAATAATAATAATAATAATAATAATAATAATAATGGAGTAATTAATTACCAAACACTAACCTGTATAATTTTAATTAAAAATTCCGCCCTTATTGAAATAACACACACGATCTTGCGTCACACTATAAATAAAAAAATAATCACTAAATTTTTTTTACATAAAAGTTCACTTTTTTAATGATATAAATACTTAATTAACTAATTCATTATTTATCACAAGAATATTAATTTTAATAAGAGACAAGGTCACGTTTGCGCCAAAAAAAGTTACCAGTAAAATAGACACGCTTGAAAAAAGTCACAAGTGTCCTTGAATTTTAAAAATTTCTATAGAGCAAACGGACAACTAAAAAATTAAAAAAATTTTTTATATGGAAGAAATTTCATTAATTTTGTTGATCATTATTTTTACGTGTAATTAAAACTTGAATATTTACATATTGAGTATAAAAGCTCAACTGGATAAACTGGATTTATTCCTCAAAGAGTTACAGCTGGCAAATACATATATAGAATAAAAGAGGTCCCGGATGTGGTGGCCTTGACGTCGACCCGATGACTGTACGCGAGAGCGCGAGACGCGGACACGACAGCCCCCGGGCCAGGTCGAACGCATGCGCCCTTAAAGACCTTTGCCCAACCCTAATTTTTATTATAAACACGATGCATCATTAATGACACACACTGATATCACTATTTCGTAATTAAATCTAAAGGACCTAAGTCTTGACTTACATCTAATTATTTATCATTAAAGTCCTTTAAATTTTTTATTTTATTAATTCTTGATACGGACACTTTAGTTTTACTTAACTTGCATTGCAGAATCCAGCAATTATTTCTTCCTTTTTATTCAATACATCAAGTAATATATGAAAATGAAGTCAGCCGACATTTCAAAATTTTTAGAAAATTTTTATTGAAAAAATTTCAATTAAAAATTAAAAAAAAAAAATTTCACCTGTAAAAAACTTGAAAAACTATAAGTGCAATTTTTTATAAGTATCTTTTTAGTTGTAATTTAATTAATAAAAAAAAAATAAATATTTTTAGACGTCTGCTATCATTAATATATGAAAATGAAGTCAGCCGACATTTCAAAATTTTTAGAAAATTTTTATTGAAAAAATTTCAATTAAAAATTAAAAAAAAAAATTTCACCTGTAAAAAACTTGAAAAACTATAAGTGCAATTTTTTATAAGTATCTTTTTAGTTGTAATTTAATTAATAAAAAAAAATCAAAAATTTTTAGACGTCTGCTAATTTCAATATCATAGTAATATTATATCGTGGAAATAAAAATAAGAGTATTAAAAAAAAGAGAAAAAAAAAGTAATCATGTTTGCTTACCACCTTCTGTGAAAAACTTCATAGACAGTTGTCAGTCATGTTATTTTATACGAGACTATTTTATATTGTACAAAGAGACGAGGAAAGTGTGCGGGTGCATTTGGATTAAAATATCAAGAGACTTTGAGTCTTTTATTTTACTCCCGGTAAAGTCTGAAGCTATGACTGTGGATCCGGTATGAGGGCACATGGATGATCGTTTCAAAGCTTGGTTCAAGTTTACAAGCCAAGTAGACTTTTATATCAAGGGATGTCAATGATGTGACATTTACTCTTTTAATACTAATGCTAGTATGGTACATATAAGGAAACTAATAATTTCTTTGATAAAAAGAGACTCCAAAAGTACCCGCATGGTCATTTACACTTAAGTTTTTAATTTAAATTAATAACTACTAAAACTAAATATAATTTTGGATTAAAGTGGCATTAATTGCAAAGGTTTTACTTATTATTTATGACATGTTATACGTACTTTGGATATTTGTTGGTACACCGCATTACTGGGAGAGATAGCACGGATGCAATCGATTTAATAATTGTCTGAATTATTAAATTCCTATAGATTATCAATAACCATCGTAGTTTGGAGTCTACCATCCCATTTATTAGTTATTATTATTATACTTAGTATTATTTGACGGGTTTCCTGATAAATTATTTATTACGTTTAATCTAGCTGTAATTTAATAAAATTAATTATTAATAAATATAACTATCAGGTATTAGTTAGTACAATAAAAGCTCACAAATATCTATTTATAGAAACATGCGAATCCTCGGCTATTTTCAGTCTGATAATTATTTTTATTTTTAACATTTAAACCTTTCATATGGGCAACATATATTGCACGACCAACGCAAAGCTCATAATTATAATAATGCTTTACTAGCAACCTTACAGTCACTATGTGAAATATAGTAACTTGTGAAATATAAATAATCAAGATTTTGCTTCATTGAATAATGACTTTTGTTAAATTGCACTGTACTTTCTTAAATATTGACGTTTTTAAAAAAAACCTTGTATCTTGTGAATTATTGACATTTTTTAAGATATAAGTTCATCCCGGTGTTACACTCATCAAGAGCTTTCATTTGAGTACCCACATGCATTTTGATATATTTTTCATATATACATATATATAATTCATATAAATATATGAAAAATTGATGTGGGTACTCAAATGAAAGGTCTTGATGAATGTAATGTCAGGGTGAGCTTATATCTTTAAAAATGTCAATAGTTCTCAAGATACAAAGTAGTTTCTTAATTATGTTAAATTGCACTGTACTTTCTTAAATATTGACGTTTTTAAAAAAAACCTTGTATCTTGTGAATTATTGACATTTTTAAAGATATAAGCTCATCCCGATGTTACACTCGTCAAGAGCTATCATTTGAATACCCACATCATTTTTTCATATATTTATATATATTATCTACTAGAGATAGAGCATTTTCGAATGCAGCCTAAATACTTATCATAATAAATTGACTATCGGTGAGAATGATATGAAACCTTGAAAAAGAACAAATTCAAGTCAAGACATATGACGTCAAGACATATTTTATCATATGACTATTCTGGACACAAAATTTTTCTTATTTTCTTAATAATGTAGATAATTAAAAAATGAAAAACATTTTAATTTATCACTCTATAATTTTTTACAATCAATAAATTATTTATGTACAAATAAAAAACTATTTTTATAAACATGATTCTTTTAAATAAATCCTAGGAAACTTAACAGCATCTTCGAGCCACTTGGCAACAGTGAGTAATCTCTGTTCATGGAGAAACGGCGCCATCAACTGCAATGACAGCGGTAAGCCTTTTTTCGACAAGCTAATTGGTACATTTATCGCAGGTATACCCGCCATATTCGCTGGTTGTGTGCAGTAATCTTGTACCGAGCATTGAGTCTGATTATCTTGGCTGATAAAGTCCTTGTAAATCGGAGCGTCAGACAGCGTAGTCGGAGTCAGGAGAATATCGATATTATCATTCCAAACGGCGTCAAAATCTTGGGCTATCAGCCGACGGGCTTTCATTGCTTTTACGAAGTAATCATTATAATTTTCAGACAATAAATAATAATTACCAGTCAATATTCTGCTGCGTACGACATTATTGAATCCGAGGCTACGCGTCTTTGAGTACAACCGCTCAGTAGACATGGATTCATCAGCACGCAGTCCGTACTCAATGCCGTCGTAGCGCGCCATGTTGCTCGCAACTTCACATTGATTTAGCACAGAGTAACATACGATCGAATATTCAGTATGTGGAAGCGACACAGGCACCACGTCAGCTCCAGCTTCCTTTAATAAATTAGAAACTCCCATCCAGGTATTGTGTACCTCTTGATTCAATTCCGCGTGATTATATTCATTAGGTATTCCGACGCGTAATCCTCTCACGCTGATATCAGTACTGGGTATTTCTATCGGCGTAAGACTTTGATCTAGCGTGGTAGAATCGAGCTGATCCGTTCCTGCAATCGCATTCAAAATTAACAAACAATCATCAACATTACGGGTTAATATGCCGGGAACGTCCATTGAATTTACAAGAGGAATTAATCCATGACGAGACACTAATCCATAACTAGGTTTCAAACCTATTAGCCCACAGTAGGCTGCTGGATTTCGCGTTGATCCGCCAGTGTCCGATCCTATTCCGGCGAAACATGTACCAGTAGCTACTGCTACAGCTGATCCTCCGCTACTTCCACCTTACAAATAATTATTTTGGTTATTAGTATGCTAATTATTAAATACATGTAAGGTAAATGACCTAGTTATTGACTCTGGCCTAGTTACTGACACTTGCAATTTTATTTTAATTAAAAAAAAAAAGCCAACTCCAATAAATTAATAAATACTATTTGTGAATTATAAATTTTTAGATAATTGGTTTTTTGAGAATATTTTATTTTTTTTTTTAATGGAATAAAATTGCAATTGTCAAACAACTAGGCCAGTGTCAGTAACTGGGTCTTTTACCTTACTTGAATCTCAAAAGTCTAGACATATTACAATGATTGTAAATATTTCTAATTAATTAATGTTTAAAATATAAAAATTTTTTTGATAAAATTTGTGATATTGAATTTAACATACATCTAACAATTTTTTAGATTTTGATAACAATTGAATTAAAATGAAAAAATTAAAAAAAAAAAAAATTTTACATGTAGAAATTAAAAAAAATTACAATTCAAAAACTGTCAGATGTCTGATAATTTTAGTATCATTAAAATTCATTATTATTTTGAAAATGAAAAATTTTAATGAAAATAAAGTTGTCAGACACCTGACAATTTTTAGAATTCTTTTTATTGAAAAATTTATAACAAAAAAATTTTTTGCAAATTCCACATGTAGAAAATTTAAAAAGCAATGCATGGAATTTTTTAAAATATTTATTTAGTTCTAATTTAATTAATGAAAAAAAATATAAAAATTTTTATTGAAAAAAATTTTTAAAAAAATTTCTCTTGTGAAAAACTTCAAAAACTATAAGTGATATTTTTTAAAAATAGTTTTTCGTTTTAATTTCATTATTAAAAAAAAATCAAATAATTAAAAACGTCGGCTAACTTTAGTATCATTTCGCTATCATAAAATTTATTTAGCAAAATCATTCAAAATTCCGAGATTCTGATATTAATAAATAAAAAATAACAGATATTTAAATAAAACATACCTGCAATATTCCAATGATTCTTATCAGCTTTTTTAACAACAGGAATACTGTCAATACCATCAGACACGTAATTTTCCATAAAATTTGAGCCCCAAAGATTTTGTGTTGGACCGTAATAGGAGTCGACGGTTCCAGCACCCATAGCAAATTGGTCTAAGTTAGTTTTACCCAGCAGTACTGCTCCATGTTTTCTCAGGTTGTTGTAAACTGTTGCGCTGTATCCGGGAACGAAGTTAGCCAACATGAATGACGCGCAAGTCGTCGGATAGTTTTCTACGCAAAAATTGTCTTTTATAGCAATGGGGATCCCGTCCAAGGAACCCAATAATTTGTTGTCCTGCTGTCTTTTGTCAGATTCACTAGCTTGCTTCTGGGCCAGATCCTCACAGACATTTATGTAAGCGTTCAGCGGCCTTGTTAAGGATATTAATTTCAATGCTGACTTACATATTTCAGTGGGTTGAATTTCACCGGAATTTATTTTACTACTCACTTGCTTTATTGGCGATGACAATACTTTGTTCATTATTGCTAATTTTTTTTTATTGTTACAGAATTTACAAACAAATTGTTTTTTAAATGTTAACCTACAAGTTGACAAGTTGCCGGCTTAATTACTAGAGACATCTGATGGATATAAGTGGCGGGAAAATTTTAAGTCCAGAAAATTAAAAAAAAAAGTAACTATTATTAAATTAAAAATTTTTTAGTTATTTTTAGCAGACATTTGACAATTATTTTTATTTTTATAACAAATAAATAATTAAAAAAAAATTTTCTGGTTATAGAATTTTATTATAAAAATTTTTTCATAATAATTTACTTGTTATAAAAATGTAAAAAATTGACAAATGTCAAAAAAAAGAAATAATTCATTGAAATAAAAATTAAGTTAACCGACATCTAAAGATTTTTCGAATATTTTTTTATTGAAAAAATTATAACAAAAAAATAAAAAAAAATTTTATCTGTAAAAAACTGATAAGTGCAATTTTGAAAAAAATTTTTTTTGTTCTAATTTAATTATTGAAAAAAAAATTAAAAACATCGGGTAACTTTAGTAATATTTCATTGAGAGGCATAAATAAATAATACTTGAGAAAATAAATAACATTTAATAGTAATACTTTATTTGTACTTTATAGAAAGTGCCAAGAACTACTTTCAAAATAAAAATACTTTAAACACACATATGACTAAAAATCTCATGTTAATAATTGATGAAATATGTAAATAAAACATATCGGTAAAGTAATTAATAAATAAAAATACATAATGTTGATTAAGTATCTTGGGCTACTTCAGTAATATGAATTTATATAAGATTATTTTAATAAATCCTCTGGGACAACTTCTGGGAGAGTGACTCCTAGTCTTGTGACCATCATTCCAGCAGTTTTACATCCACACTCCAAACAAGACTTTGGATCCCACTGAGAGAGAACTCCAGCTAAAAATCCTGCTACAAGAGCATCACCGGCGCCAGTTGCATCAACTACTGGAGTTGGAGGTTTAGTTGGTTGTACCTAAAATCACAGAATTAATAGCAATGTTATTATAATTGTAATAATCAACTCTAATAATAATAACAATGTTAATTAAAATACCTGAACAGAATTTCCTTGTCCCCAGACTACAATAGCTGGAGCAGAACCACCTTGTGTCATGACAAAGATGTCATTATCAGCCAGCCAATCATCTTTACTGCGCTCACTACTAGATACACCAACAGTTACGCGTTTGGAGCTGTTTAGGAGGAACGGAATATCTGCTACATTGTCGAATTTAATGTTTAAAGCTTTTGCAAGTGCTGTCATTTCACGTGCATTACCGAATACTATTTTAGCCAGGCCAACCATTTCACATATTGCTGCATGATGATCCTAGAAAAATTTTTTACATATTTATTATATTAAAATTATAATACGTTATTTATAAATAATGATCTGAGCCACATAAAATTATTTACCTGGACCATGTACTCGCCATTAATATTAAAAGCAATAATAATATTTTTATCCTGTGTCAATTTGACAACTTCTTTAGCAACGTCAAGACCGTGCGTTAAAAAGAATCCTTCAATGTAAACTATTTTTATAGTTTCCCATGGCAGATTGCTTTTTTTCAAGTCTTCAAGCGTATAAACACCAGCAGCGCCTAAATTAGCGATCAAACTTCTTGAAGAGTCTCTTGATAACGACAGAGCTATTCCAGTTGGTAAATCAAGATGCAGAGCGTACCTGAAATTTTATTTAAATAAATAAAAATTACTTTCTCATTTAAAACATAAAAAATTGAAAAACAAAATAAATTAGTAAAATGAATGATAGGATTAGAGTGAAGCAATAAACTCTAATTAATTTTTATTGACGTCTACGCATTCCTCATCATCCTACCATCAACGATTTCATCATCCTGGTACTTAATAAGTACCAGGATGATGAAATTCCCGCAATAGTTACTATTATCTATATTATTAAGAGAATAAGAAAAATTTTGTGTCCAGGATAGTCATGTGATAAAATCGGTTTTTTTAGTAAAATTTAGTGTCATTGCAAAGATCTTGACATGAATTTGTGCCTTTTCAAGGTTTCATATCATTCTCACCGATAGTCAATTTATTATGATAAGTATTTAGGCTGCATTCGAAAATGCTCTATTTCTAGATACATAATTAAGAAATGATCTTATAACTTGTGAAATATTGACATTTTTAAAGATATAAGCTCACCCCGACATTACACTCATCAAGAGCTTTCATTTGAGTACCCACATCAATTTTTCATATATTTATATATATTATATATATGTATATATGAAAAATATATCAAAATGTATGTGGGTACTCAAATGAAAGCTCTTGATGAGTGTAACATCGGGATGAGCTTATATCTTTAAAAATGTCAATATTTAAGAAAGTACAGTGCAATTTAATATAATTAAGAAATAACCTTGTATCTTGTGAACTATTGACATTTTTAAAGATATAAGCTCATTCCAATGTTACACTCATCGAGACCTTTTATTTGAGTACCCACATCAATTTTTCATATATTTATATATATTATATATATATATGTATATATGAAAAATATATTAAAATGCTTGTGGGTACTCAAATGAAAGCTCTTGATGAGTGTAACATCGGGATGAGCTTATATCTTTAAAAATGTCAATATTTAAGAAAGTACATTGCAATTTAACAAAAGTCATTATTTAATAAAACAAAATTCTATTTATTATAGTTCACAAGTCACGGTAGTCACATAGTGACTGCAAGGTTGTTAGTATTATGTTGTTGTTTTAATTATTGAGAATTGAGTAAAATATAATTTTCTTATGTTTATGTGTAACGGGATATTTTAAAAGGAATGTTTTAATGTCTAGTGTTTTAAGTCTATAAATATGTGTGTCTAATTATACCGTGTTTCAACTCCAGTAGCTTTGACTAATTTTTCAAGAGTCGCGCCCCGAGAATCATTGCCTATTCCTCCACAAATAACAGCAACGTGAGGAATTTTCGGACCTCCACAAAGCCATTGGAGTATTCTCGCAGTATTTTGTGCACATCCTCCAGCAGCAACTCGTTGATTCCAGCTACAATTAAAATATTTAAATAGCGTAAATTTAATATAATGATAATAAAGTATCACATGTGTTATTTTATAATTAACTAAATCAATAATTAACTATTTATGAACTTACTCAGTAGGCAAATCAGCTAAGATTTGTTGAATAATATCCTCTGGCAATTCAATCTCACTGTCAACTTCCAATTTATATTTTTCCAATAAATTGGCATCCTGAATTGTAGAAACAACATCCAGCAGAGGATTTCCAAATGCTACTACTGCTGGTAATTGCAAAGCAGTTACGACTTGTTGTAATGATTGTTTCTCCACCATTGTTATTATTTCTAGTTATTATGTCACGTACGCAGGTTGTCACGTGTATCCAATATAACGCCAGTTATCGCAGACTCACTAATCGTTACACTGATTATTAATATTATTTTTCTATTAATATTTTAGCTGATAATAAATAATTTATGATGACACTAATTATTAACTCTCAGATATTTAACTTGTAGTTTCTTAATTATGACATTATCACTTAAAAACTCTGACCTTGAACGATTTTTTTGGTGAAACGATGAGCAGAGACGTGCGTGCAGAACTAGGCTTCGTTAGAAAATGAACTGCGGACGTTGAACGTTCACACCCAGCCAGGCAGGCTGCTTGCAATACAAACACTGGATTTCGTAATCACTGATGGATATCCTACGTCCCTAAAATAGGACGTCTGAAGGTTAACATAAAAATCAATAAGTTTAAAAATTTTATTTTCCACAAGTAAATGTCAAATTCATTCTACTCACCCATTAATTCTTTTAATAATAATCAATTCTCAAATTTAATTTAAACACCACAATGTTACTTTATTAACTCCAATTTCAATTATTTTTATTTTTAACTAAGACAGATTTAAAGTTGATTGATAACTCAATCAACGGCGGGTCTCTTATAAATCTACTTGATTTTTTAGATTTTTTTCTTTATTCTAATGCAATCAACTGGATAATTATGATAATTATGATCCTTGAGGATGAATTAACAAATTAAAAAAATTGTTTATGTACAATTTACAATCAAGGTCGTGTTAATTTTTTTTTATTTAATTAAAAATAATATATTAAATGCCGCCTTATTATTATTAGTAGTTGGAATTTACTTTACCAATTGTCGGGTTTAATAAAAATAAAACTTCTACTTTAGTGATATTTTAATATTAAAATAATTAAAATATTTAAATAATTTTTTTAATTGAAAATTAATATTTTTGACAGATGTGTTATAAATTTTTTATCAAAATACTATTTTAATTTTTGAATAAAAATTTTGAATGAACAATAATGAGTTCATATGTATACATCTATATACATACAAAAAAATACGTAAGTATATATAAGTATGTGTACGTCAGCTGACAGTGACAATTTACCGGTTTAGTGAATTTTCCAACTCCAAAATAAAAAAAACTTGGATAATTAATTATAATTGTATATTATAATAGAAAAATCAACAACGCAATTGACTATCAAATGAAGGTTGTTGCAGAAAAATTAAAATTGTTAATAAGTGTATTAAATATAATAAATGTGTGTGGATTCGTGGATTTTACGTTGATCATCAATACCAAGATAAAAATGGCGGATGCTCATGAAAATTTCGAGTAATAGGGGTCATATAGTTCTGTTTTTAAAATAAAACTATTAATAACAGAGTGTAATTAAATATAAACCAGTGTTTGTAATCAAGGATTATCTCTGTGACGAGTGGAGATAAGTTAAAGAAGCCAGTTATGGATTATATACAAGTTAAACATATAGACGTGGAATAAATAGTAAGTAGGTGATAGGAAGTAGGTATGAAATAAATTATTAAAATTGGTATTATATCCGGTTAATATAATTGATATTTGTAGGACGTTTGACGTTGTCAGCTTCCTGTGTTGGAGGTTTGTTGTTGGCCTGCAGTTTCAGTCTGGGTTGAGGAAAAAAAAATACATGATGAATTGGGAATTCATTTCAGAGGCCAATGCTCATTTGACAGAGACTGAATTACGTTATTACGGTGATATATTTTTGTATTGTTGTGACAACACCGATCCAGACAATGTCCCGGTTGTCAAGGCTGCTGAATTATTTCGATCTGCTAATTTACCTCGAGATACTACCATCAAGGTAATTGTTACTCATTGTTATTTTCATTATGCAATGAGATTCAATATGTATGGTAATCTAATTAATTTTATTATTATTATTATTATAATTTTACTAATCAATTCAATATTTATAAAATTTATCAACAGTTTTGATTTCTTTAAGAATATAAAGTTAGCCGACATCTAAAAATTGTTGATTTTTTTTTATTAAAAAAAATACAAAAAAATAAAAAAAAATTTTTTCATTTAAAAACTATAAGTGCAATTTTTCAAAAAATATTTTTTAGTTATAATTTAATAAATTAAGCAAAATAAAAAAATCAAAAATATCGGCTAACTATTATTATGATTTCTTTATCTATTTTGTCAATATTTTTTATTATCGCATTATTTCGTAGAAAACTAACTTGTCACATAAAAAAAAATTTTTTTCTACACTTATCAATTCCCAAAACATTTCAAATAAATTATAAAATTTTGCAACAGCTGATTAATTTATTTTAAATCGCATAAAATTTTCTTCATTCAATTAATTTCAATCATAATTACTATTATTATTGTTGTTGTTATTATTATTATTATTATTATTATTATTATTGTAGATACTGGATATCTGCGTGGGCTCCAAAGTAAACAATCACATGGGCAGGAAGCAGTTTTATGCAGCATTGAAATTAGTCGCAGCACACCAAGCTGGTCTGGATATTCACCGTGACATGGCTATTAATTCCCTGGAAATAGCGACACCGTTACCCAGGTTTTCATGGCCTACGTCAGGTGACGAGGACACCACGGACAGACGTAAAGATTGTATGGTAACTAAGAACACGACAGCCAGTGGACTGACTGGGTCGCGGTTGCCTGAGAGCACCACTGAGAGTGAAAGCGATCCAGAGTCGCCCCGAGAAACTGGAGGCAGTACTGACTCACCGACACCCACCAACAGTGTCACGCAGGAAAGAATAATCGACGGTTTGATGGCCGGAGAAACGATTCTCGATTCAACCTCCGGGAGTTGGCAAGGTCTCCTTGTGTCTGAAGAGCAGCGACAGCTGCTGGGCACTGAGGAAGAGAGTTCCGAGCGACACAGCAGCGATGAAGCTGACGGAGATGGAGACGCTTCGAGTTTTCCGCCAGAAGAAGTTTGGATCATCAGCGACGAGCAGAGAGATTATTACGCCGCCCAGTTTTCAAGGCTACAGCCGAACCCAGAAGGTTTGCTGGCTGGTTCCATCGCGAGGACCTTCTTCGAGAAGTCCCGGCTGCCCGTCGCTGAACTGAGACGCATTTGGCAGCTGGCAGACGTCACCAGAGACGGAGCGTTGAGCTTGCAGGAGTTTTACGTCGCGATGCACCTCGTTGTGCTGAGGAGAAATCACGTACCACTGCCAGACTCGTTACCTCCGAGCTTGGCGTTCACGTTGACAGTACCGCCGCCTCCGTTGCCAACTTTGAATTCTGTTGTGGTTGAACCGTCAGCTCCGCAGCCTCCTCCTCCGCCTCCACCGTCACCACCGACGCAAACTACGCAGTCAATTCACAGTCAGTCGCAATCTCAATCTCAGTCTCAATCTCAAGTCCAAGGCTCACCTTCTGCGACGACTGGATCAAGCGCTGCAAATACGCGAGAGAAAAATAAAGAGTGGACGAAATTCGTGGACTCTCCTACTGGCAGTGCTGGTGCTTTAGCTAGTCCTGGGCCAAAGCCCAAGTTTATCGTTAATTTTGACTTACAAAAAGCTGCTGTCGATCGAGATCCCAAGATTCTACACCCGGTGCCACTTAGACTGACCCCCGAGGCGGCTATTCTAGCCTCCAGTGCCAATGGAAACAACAGCACCGCTGGGCTCGTTGATGAAGACATTCTTCTGTCGGCTGTCAACCTGGGACAGAGGTCGCTCAATAAGAAGTCTTTAGCTTCCAACGACGACAGTCTTGCTGTCACGCCAAAAAAAGAGCCACCTCCTCCGCCACCTCCTAGACCTTATAGAACCCACACTCGAAGCTCTAGTCTTGATCTTAATAAATTAGGTAAATTATTTTTTATTATAATATTTTTATAGATCCCTCTAAAGTCACTCTGATATTTGTAGCAATAATTATTTTTATTTTTTTTTTTTTAAGAAAATTATTTATAAATTTATCCAGTAATTAAAAAAAAATTCCTGTTATTATTTATTTATTTTATTCTATTTTTATTTGATTTTATATTTCATTAGGTAAAAATGGACAAAATTTTTTAGGTGCTCCACCTTCTGTGCCACCCAGAGTGTCTCCAGGAGTTGTAAGTTTTACAGTCACTAAAAATTTATATTTTTTATAAACTTATCCCGTTTTCTTTTAAAGAGCTCGCCAAGAAAACTAGTCGGTCAACGAAGTGAATGTGAGGACCCGAGATTGGTTAATGAAAATCCAAGTTTCGTCGCTGATTTTTCTCACTTTTCTCCCAAGAATGAAGATATCACAAATCTGGAAAGTGTTCCAGCAAATCAGAGCCAACAATTCACTGGAGTCTGTGGTGCTTTTCATATCTATCGGAAACCGAGTCTTAGTAATAAATTTTAGAAATTTTTTTACTTAATTTTTAAATATCAAACTATTTAATTAAAATAATAAATAATTAAAAAATTAATTTTAGAACGTGGAGAAGGAGAAGAAGAGGGCAAAGATGATACGGATGACAGCAAAAGTCTGACTTTAGAAGAATTGAGAGAAAAAAATGCCGAGTTACGGCTCGTTTGCGAGGAGCTGACTCGTGAACTAGCTGGTGCATTGCAAGAGCGTATTAATTTACGTGCTAAATTACTCCTTATCACTTGATCCTGTATTTCATCGCTATCTCTATTGCACTTGCAACACTCAGACGATCTAGTTGTCCGCCCATATCTGCAATCATGTCGCTCTCGTTCGCTTTCTTCATGAACAAAATTTTTCATTAATTATTCACTTATTTAAATAATTCTTTATTTTTTTACTCGCACCCTAACTTGTCAGTAATATTTAGAAGAGCATTATCAATAGTTGCATACTAAACCTTATACATATTTTCCCTTCATTTTAATTGATAAAATTTCACGGTGTGTTGATTAATAAATTAATTAATTGATAAAGAAAAAAAAGTAATAATTAATCATCGGTACTGAGTAACAATAAAAGTGATAATGATAAATAATAAATCACAGTGTCGATGGGCTTTATCGATTAAAGTCTAAATGTATTTTCGTAAGCTATTTAAAAAAATCTAATCAAACATTTCAATCGTAACGTCGTCTCTACGACTTAGTTAGCTGTTCATGTTTTTTAAATATAATACAATATTAATTATTTTTATTTATAATTAATATATAAATTAAAAAAATTAATATCATAATTAAAAAGACAAATGAAAAGTAAAATGAATTTTAAATAACTGTTGCATTATTATCAATCGATGGTTGGTCTAAATGTATTTGTATATATGTAAGTTTAACAGAGATTAAAATAAAATTAATTAATAAATATTACGAGAAATATTTGTAGCTCGCGTTAATGGGATTGATTCCCCTGATAGTTGATTCTATTTGATGTAATTAAATTAATTATATATAATAATTTACTGTAACTGAGATTTTTTTTTATTTAATAAATATCTGGCTCATTAATTTTATGGTAGCAAAATAAGTTTTTATTATTCATTACGCTTTTAGAATAATTGATAATAATTTATTGTACTTAGTAAAAAGTTTAGGATTGAATGAAGGTAAAATAAAAAGGTATGTAATAAACTAATTTGTTCTTTATATTTATTAATGTTTGAAAGAAAATTCAAGTATCGATGAACAACGACGATAAGAAATACATATTGAATTGCATCGATTTATATTAAATCAACTGTACATAAATATAGTTGACAAAATATGTAATTATTAATTAAAATTGTAAACATTTAAACTGTCTTTAATTTGATGATTTAAAACAATGCTTTTCATATATTTTTTTTTTTTTTTTTTTTAATTATAATTATAATCATTATTAACTCTATAATTTAACTGATGATGATGATGAAAAGCTTTTTAAACATCTGCCTCTCTCAGGTTATCTTCTTTCAATTTGAACTGCTACTATTAAAGACAACGATGTTAAAAGCCGGCTATATTATTTAATCGTACCCTCATCATCGCTGCGTAACGACAATCCGTGATATAGAATCATCGTGATAAATTTATTGGTCTTTGGATTGCATGTACTTGATGAGGTCAATGACACGGCTGGAGTAACCGAACTCGTTGTCGTACCAAGAGATGAGCTTGACGAATCCGTCACTCAATGGGATTCCAGCCTTGGCATCGAAAATACTTGAGTGGTTGTCACCGATGAAGTCGGAGGATACAACATCATCTTCGGTGTATCCCAAGATGCCCTTGAGTGGTCCCTCAGCGGCTTCCTTGACCTTGGCCTTGATTGCGTCGTAGGTTGCTGGTTTGCCAAGACGGACTGTCAAGTCAACGACGGATACGTTGGCAACTGGGACACGGAATGCCATACCAGTAAGCTTGCCGTTCAAAGCTGGAATAACTTTGCCGACGGCTTTGGCAGCACCAGTTGCTGCTGGAATGATGTTTTGGGCAGCTCCACGTCCATCACGCCACAACTATAGAAATTTTTTTTTTTTTTTATTATCAATATATATATATATATGGTCATTTTTTTCATAATTAAATTTATTGACACTATTCAGATTTTGAATTAAAATAATTGAAATTTTTTTGTTTTAAATAAGCAATTATTCTAAATGTTCAAAGTAAAAAAAATAAACTAGTCAAAGACTTTTGACCGACATTGACATTTAAAAAACGAAAATTTTTTTTTCTTTTAATAATTTAAGGTAGACAAAAAAAAAATTATTTTTATAAATAAATATAATATTAATACTAACCTTTCCAGATGGTCCATCAACAGTCTTCTGGGTAGCGGTGGTAGCATGGACAGTGGTCATGAGACCCTCAACAATTTCAAAGTTGTCATGAATGACCTTGGCCAATGGAGCAAGACAGTTGGTTGTGCAAGATGCGTTTGACACAACTTTGTGGCTTGGGTCGTAAGAGTCAAGGTTCACACCAACGACGTACATTGGTGCATCAGCAGATGGAGCTGAGATGATGACTTTCTTGGCACCACCTTCCAAGTGAGCCTAGATGCAGAAAATTAGTTAACAATTACATAATTTTTAGTCTTAAATAAACAAATAACAATATAGTTGCAATGCAATGAGAAGCTAAAATAATTCAAGTTATAGATCAACTTACTGAAGCCTTTTCAATGGTAGTAAAGACTCCAGTGGACTCAACGACGTATTCAGCGCCAGCTTTGCTCCATGGAATGGCTTTCGGGTCACGTTCGTTGAAGACCATGATTTTGTTACCGTTTACAATCAAGTTTCCGTCCTTGGCTTCGACGGTTCCCTTGAATTTACCGTGGGTTGAGTCATATTTGAACATGTAAACCATGTAGTCCAAGTCGATGAACGGGTCATTGACAGCAACAACCTAATTCATTCATTTCTCGTTAATGAATTGTGATTAATTAATTTTTTCAGAGTATATTATTCTTGTGGAAGCAATATATCAATTTTTCTTTAACTTAACAGTAATAAATTATTATTATTATTATTAATCATATTAATAAAAAATTCATCATACTGACCGTCGCTCCACGGTCAATGGAAGCTCTCAAGACGAGACGTCCAATACGTCCGAAACCGTTGATTCCAATTTTACTCATGATTGATAAGTTTTACTCTAAAAAATAAAAAATTTTCAAAATTATTCAGCTGTAATGCCTGTACATTAATATTTAAAAATGTTTCCAACAAAAAAAAAAAATCCAAATCACTTCTTATGTAACTTGAATAATATTTTAAACTCAAATTTTATTTCACACAAAAATATAAAATATTTTCAGCGACAAAAAAAAATCTGTTTAAAATTAGAAACTACGCTTGACAGTTAACACAAAAACTAATTAGTACTAACAATTACTCAAGGCCTTAAACAATTATGAAAGTTGAATCTCTTGTTTAATATTAATACTGATTTATTTTTTTAAACGTTTGATGTGAGCATGAGAGCTGATATCAAGCATGAATGAAGGAAATTTCAATTCATCTCTTCTCTCCCAAGTACAAAGGTCGTGCAAGGTCAGATTTTTTTTCTTTTAGCAAACTATTTAAACGTCAGCCATTGTCAGTGGGCCACAGAATGTCACGGCGCAGATTACATATATATGCCCCCAGCTGTAACTATCTCCAGATCAATACTCTAAGTATGCCAGATGATGTAGCTCGCTACGAATATCACGTAATCCAACAACCTATATATATATATATATATATATTGGCTAAACCTATTGCTTTTTTAAATAAAACACAACCACACCCTTACTGAAAATTAATTAAAAAATTGGAAATAAACAATATTTAAATTTTATCTCATCACTTCATTGTTGATCATTGTTATATTGTAGATTATTTAACTGACATTGAAAAATAAAATAAAGTAACTATTTAGCAATGAAGTAATGACGTGTTAATGAAATAATGTTAGAAAATACTTAAAATTTAATTTTAAACAACAATTGCGTCATAGTTGTTAAATAATTTTGCAATGTGTCCTAAACTTAGATAACAATAAACTATGTCAGATTGAATATGTAATAAATATATATACATATATATATATTTTTATTACTATTTAAAAGTATTGCTTCACAGTTATCATATATGACGTGACTTTCGGCACGTAGGACGAAAAAAAAGACTTAATTAAGTGAAAAATTAAACAATTTATAAATTACTGATTTTTGTTGAATCAAAGAGAGTAATTAGACAAAAAGTGACAATTAGATGTCAATTGTCAGTGTAATTAGATAAAATTTAAATTTAGACGACCGTGCCCTTGACGGCAACCATTTTTTGTAGCCATGGATCGCGTGTTTTAAAGATTTGGATGTTATTTAATCTAATGAAATAAAATGTGATGAATATGGATTTGTGGATGGGATTGCGAGTGGCGTGATAATTCTGGAATAAATTATTGATATAAGGTGATTTGAATGTTTAATTGTAAGTAATGTAACTTTTAATGTGTGGTATGATGTACTTACGTAACAGCGAAATAAGCCGGCGATCACTCGAACAACTGCGGAAATAGTGTCGTTTGAAGGGCAAGCTGCCGAATATAAATGGCGACTTGCGAGTGCGCTCTGGTTACTTGTTTTTTATTGGTCGTGACGACGCGTCCGACGTAGCAGTCACATGGTTCTTCACGGGATAATCCGACTGGCTTTCGGTTTTATTAGAAAACCGCGGAAGTTTTTGAGTTAGATCATTTGATGACTAAAATTATTGTAATTAATTTTTTTTAACAGATATTTTACTGTTTTTGTATTTAATAATATAAAAATTGTTTTTATTAACAAAGAAGAAATTAAAAATTCATGTAAAATATTTTCTTTTAATTTAATTAATGTTTTTTAGTGTTATATTAAAATTGTTTTTATCTAAGGTAGAAGACCAAGTTGTTGACATTGGTCTAGTTGTTTGACACTTGCAATTTTATTCTAATTAAAAAATTGTATTTATTAATTTATTAGAGTTAATTTGTTTTTTTTTTTTAATTAAAAGAAAATTACAAGTGTCAATAACTGGGTCTTTTTTAAAAAACTGTAAAAAAAATTTGAAAAAAAGTTTCATTTGTTTATTTAATTGATTATTGCATCATGTTATTAAGGAAATTAAAAAAAAAAATATGCTATTAAAATTGATAAATAAGTGATAATTTTTGTAAATTTTTTAGCAAAGAAATTATAGCATAAGACCTATATTATTTATCAAAAAAAATAATCATTTATATTGAGCTCTTATTTTGTGTTTAAGAAAAATTTATTTTTCTAGATGATAAAATTATTTTTCATTTAAATAAAAAAAATTGACAAAAAAGCTATTTAAATTGTTTAAATTATAATTAACTTATGTTATTATCTGTAATAAAAAATTTTTATTTTGAACAATTATAAAAATAATTATCCAGTGAAAGAATCATCAATATTATGGTCAGTCGGAGAGCAGCCTTTTCCAGAATCAACATCTTGCATAAATCGTATCAAATCGATAATCCGATGAGCAAAACCGTACTCGTTGTCATACCAGACCACAACTTTTATAAAAGTGCCAGTCTGTGGAATAGCAGCCTTTGCGTCAAACACACACGAGTACTTAGTGTGGTTGAAATCTGACGAAACAACGTCATCTTCGGTGTAATGCATTATTCCGCGGAGTTCACCGTCCGCGGCTTTCTTCATCGCCGTTTTTACTTCATCATAGCTTGTTGTTTTTTCTATCCTTTATAAAAAAAAATAATCAATACAAAAACCTTGTATAAATAATTTTTATAAATACAAGACCGTTATTAGACCGTGTATAGGGGAGCTTGGGGTCGCCCCGGTCACCAACATTTAAAAAAATCTACTATACCTTAAATTTTGAATTTTGTTTTATTTTGTACTCTTATTCAGCTGAGAGTAAAAAATAAATTCAAAACATAGAAATATAGTATTTATTAGTAATAATTAAAAATTAAAAAATTGATTGCCATTTGATCTAAGAATCGGAATCATTTCTGTAAGGCTTTTAATATAGTTTACAGCAAGATAAAAATTTATAATTTTTATGTATATAATCTATAAATCTTCCTTTATAAGTGGTAATTTTTATTATACTGTAATTATTAATTGTTTTTTTTTAAATAAAGTTTATTTTCTCAACTATCGGTTGGGGTCATACCAGTCAAAGCTGTGAGGTAACACCGGTCAGTTTATTCAATTGTTTATTGTCTGACAGCTCGTGTGTTTATTTAATTTAAAACGAATCACTATTTTTTAATTAATTTATCAATTACGGTAAGTTATCTCGTAATTTTAAATAAAGAAAAATGGATCAATTATTTTTAAAAGGTCATATTTTTTTTATAAATTAATAAATAAATTATAGATGCCTCGTAAAAAAATCCGGAAAACTGAAAGGGGAAATTAGACTCCTGAAACTCTTCGTGCCGCGAATAGTTAAAAAACAGAAAGTTTAAATGTTAAAAATTACCAATATCAATGTTATTTGCTGCTAAAGTTTCAATAAAAAAATTAATTTTTAATTTTTATTAAATTTTAACAATATAATTCGGAATTTCTAATTTTTAAAATAAAATTAATACTGACCGGAGCGACCTGCCTAATAACCGGGGTGACCCAACACGTTGGGTCGCCCCGATCAAACTCATTATTTCTATAATTCTTTAAATATTTTTATTTATATTCATACTTATATTTTTTAGTCATTGCATTTAGTTCTTCAGATGTCAAAGAATTGAATAAAGTCTTTTTTATTATTCCAAAATGATAATTTTAATATTTTTTTTAATTCACTTCTTAGGTGACCGGGGTGACCCCACACTCCCCTAATAAATTATTCAACGGATAAATAACTTCAATTATTAATCATTACCTGAATGTGATGTCACATAATGAAACATTAGGAACAGGAACTCGAAATGCAATCGCTGATATTTTATCTTTTAATTCGGGAATTATTGTTCCTAAAGAATTAGCAGCTCCAGTTGATGTTGGAATTATATTTTGAAGGCACCCTCTGCCATCTCGCCACAACTTTATATTAGGCGAATGTACATTATTTTAACATAAAAGTACTTAATAGTTAATAAAATAAAAGCTATTGAGACTTTTAAAAAATATAAAATTGAAATTAGCAGACATCTGTCCTTTTTGGTAATCGGAAAAAATAAATCTAGAAAAAATTTTTAAGTTATGAAAAATTCATATTATTTCATTAAAATTATTATAACATAAAAATTCTAATAATAATAATAATGTATCACTCCCACAATTTTCCTGAAATACAAGCACCCCCAGAATGATCGCTCTATTTTTTGTTATAAAAAAAATATTATTATTATTATTTTTATTTTATAACAATTTTTAATGAAATAAAATATGAAATTCCTCCTAAGAAAAAATTTTTCAAAAACTTACAACTTTTTTAGAAAAATTTTTTTTTAATAATTTATTTGTTGAAAAAGCCCTCGAAATCATCAGATGTCAGCTAATTTCAATATTATTAAAAAATTAAAACCTCACACGACGTTCAAATGCAAAATGCAATGCAGAGTGCAATTAAACTTGGTATAAATATAAATATATATATATATACAATATTACAACGTGGGAGATGAGAATAATGACTACAAAGTAAACGTGCCTTTCCAGTGGGTCCATCGACGGTTTTTTGAGTGGCAGTTGTCGCGTGAATACTTGTGATCATTGCTTCGAGTACTTGGAAATTATCATTCATCACTTTGAGTACTGGAGCGACGCAATTGGTCGTACAAGATGCTGCTGATACAACATATCCTTTTTTGGGGGTGTAACTGCAATGGTTTACCCCAATAACGTACATCGGGGCATCCGATGGTGCGGTAATCACAACTCTTTTTGCGCCTCCGTCTAAATGCATCTTTAATTAATAAAAAATTTTTTATTTAATTAAAAAATCTTTAAAAAAATTAAAAAAATTTTACCGATGCTTTTTCAAGTGACGTAAAAACTCCAGTTGCCTCAATAACAAAATAAACGCCGTGATTGTTCCACTTTATTTTAGAAGGATTTTTTTCTTGAGAAGTTGATATTTTTTTATTACCAATCACCAAGGCGGCTTTCTCGCATACCATTATAGAGGGATAAGTACCATGAGTCGAGTCGTATTTGAATAAATATAACATGTAGTCGGTTGAAATAAACGGGTCGTTTATTAATCTCACCTTTAATATATAAAAAAGCATAGATTGGTTGAAAGTTACCAGATAATTATAATTAATTTATGAGGTTGAATTTCGTACGTCAATATCGTTCTCGAGACAAACACGCAAGCACATTCTTCCTATTCTTCCGAATCCGTTAATTCCTACAGTCAACATTTTGTTTTGTCGATTTACAGAATATATTTATAACTTTCTGGGTAATCAATACGTGGATTATGAATTATTTCTTTAGAGTTAAATGTCAAAATGATGAAAATATTTTATGTTCACTTTCAATTGTTTTATCTTGTATAAATTTTAAGATTTAAAAATAAAACTAAGGTCCAGTTTTTTAATCCAGGATAAAAGTATTATTATTATTATTATTATTATTATTGCTAGTGTATATATATATATATGTCATCATTGAATAAAACTATTCTGGAGTGAAAAACTGGCCCTAAGATTATTTTTTTAAATAAACTACTTATTAATAAAATAAAAGTAAATAAACTGGACGTCTACGTCTGTAAATATTGTAATAAAATTAATAAATAAATATTTATAGTATAATTTAAAATAAAAAGCGTTGAATAAAATGTCAACTATTAAATATTTCAAACCGGTTTGAATTTTATTTATTAAGTTCAACCGCAATTAATTATTTTCTATCTACCCTTGTTTTTTTTTTTTTTTAAACCCTGGAAATATACTTTTTTACTCACTAGTATTGAGATCCGACATGCTGAAGATAACTCACGAGTCTTCTGGGCAACATTATATTATGTGTGAGATAATTTCTCCAGTAGTAAAAAATTTAATGCACTTTTACATCCACGTCGATGGAACTTGTATCACTTTTATCCGATCTGACAGAAATACAAGGAAAAAAATAAGTATGATAGGTTCGATGTGCTTAAAGAGTAGTGACCACAGGAATGATTCGTCTCAACAAAGTAACCATTACTTTTACGAGTTTAAAAAATATTCTCAACAAATTCAAAGACATGCTGAGTTAAATTACTCCATTCCTCCTCTGTTATTACAAACGATAATTTTATTATTTTAAATTAAAATACCAGACACTTTACTCGACTCATTGCTTACTCTCATGTATTTAGAGGTCATTTAGATCTAGATACCACGACTTTGATTTATAGTCGGTAATGCCTTGATGATAAATATTTATTAGATAAATAAATGAGAATAATTATTTTAAAAATAATTTATTTTATAGTTTTAGATGAAAGCATTTTTTTCGACTAATATATTGTTAATAAAATTGTATTACATATTATTATTTACAGCGGCCAAATATAATTAGCGATAAAAGATAAAGCTATAAAAATGAATTTCAGATAATTAGTCTGCAGTTGATAAAATATAAGTATACAATTTTATTTAATTAACATTATTGCAGTTTTTATAAAAAAATACCCCAGTTATTTACGGCACATATGTAATAATAACAATAATAATGGATATTATTACTATTATCATCACTATTAAAATATAATCATTATAATTATTGTAAAGTCTTACTAGTAAAATTAATAATTAATTAATTAATATTTATAATTTTAAAAAATGGAATCCCTTCGCCGTATTATTTGTTCAAATGGGCTTAATATAAACAAATCAATACGAAATACTATTTAAAATAATTATAATTATTAATAATAATAATAATAATAATCCATTCATAACGTTTTATCCACCCACTTACGATCTATACTTAATAAAATTTTCGTACAATTTTTTTAAGTACTTTAAATTTATAAAAATAAAATGGAATAGTTAAGGCTTTTTTTTTTTCATTTTCAATATTACGATATTTTTATCATAGGAGCTTTTAAGTAAGATATCAGTTCTTACGATTGATAAAAAATTTATTTCGCCTTTCATTTATATAGCTACTTTAATACCTCACTTTAAATTTCAATAATTATTATATGCAATAATTAGCAAGTAAGTTTAGCTGCTTTCAGGCACTATTTGTTTGTAGTGAAAAGGCCCGCGAGAGTACCCGCTGGGTTTTTTCGGAAGCTGAGGAGTTGCAATTTCCTCTTGGAGAGGTTTGTAGACCAGTCCGCAATTCTTGTTGTCCACAAGACCCTGGCGCAGAATCATGGGCGGTCTGATAACAGGTCCGCGGCCTCTGCGATTGGCCATGTATCGCGCGAACTGGATTATTATCAGAAGAACACCTAGTGTTACAAGACCAATAGTCAGGACTGACCACATCGCAGTGCTGTACCAGGTGCGGTAACCACTGGACACTTGATCGTTTGAGTAATCGTCGTACTCGATGTTTTTATCCAGTTCCAACCAAACGTCCTCGACAGGATTATTTTTATGACCGGGGAAAGTCTGAAATTAATAAATTATTTTAGCTCATATTTTATAAATCCAATTAAAACTGGGTGAAGTGAAATTCTACGGTGGGACATTCAGTGCGTTTATGTCAAATTTCAAAAAATAATTGTTAATTTATGTATAAATTATAAAGAGTTTTTTTTTCTCGTTTTTTCATTGATTAAATTCTAATTAATTTTTCTCTTAAATTAATGTTATTTAATTTTAAATAATTTTTATTGATGTATATCGCCGATAGGCGTATGTTGATTAATAAATAAATAAAAGTAGTAATGAGTGAATAAGTAATAATATAAAAAATACCTTAATGAATTTCATATCACCGAGATCAGATTTTGAAATTTCAGCAGCAGCTTCGTCAGTCGGTTCATCGTCGCGGGTTGGAGGTTTCTGTGGGACTGGTCGCAGAATTGGTTTATCCAATTCGTCCTCACAGACCAATTTCGCGAGGTCTGACCAGCTGGTGACACTTTCACCCGAAGGCTCATGTTGCTCTGTTTCGCTGGCGACAAGGTTGCTGATGTACCTTACGGTTTCCGTGGGAATAACACCGTGGGACTTCAGCCACTGAATAGCGCCGTCAAACTCGGCATCGCAGTTCAATGGGTTCTGTGATATATCCAGGCCTGACAGTTTTGGTGTCGCTTTCAATTCTTCAACTGTAATACGTTCCAATTCGTTTCCACGTACTGACAAAAATCTGTAAATTATTCATTTTTTAGTTTATTTTTTACAAGTGAAATTAAAAAAAAATAATAAAGGTAAATATTTACAAGTGGGGTCTTTAATTTTCATTTTTTTTTAAAGAAATTTCTATTTGATTTTATTGACATACTTTTTTTTTTAAATACATAAAAAAATGAACAATTAAAAAAAAAAATTGATTATCACAATTTTAACAAATTTTCAAAAAAATTTAGTAAATTTTTTAGAAAATTGTGATATTAAAAATTTTTTTTTAAATTGTTCGTTTTTTTTATGTACTTCTTTATTTTTTTCTTTCACGACATTTTTAATAATAAATGAGCCGTAAAAACAAGCAGAATCAAAAAAAAAAATTTGACCCCACTTGTAAATAATTACCAAAATAAAAAAATAAATGTTATATTAGTTATAAGTTAAATATAAAAATTATTAAAAAAAGACTAATCATAATAATGTACCGTAAACTTACCGAAGTGATTTAAAGTGTTGACGAGCTTCAGTCCAAACCCGTTTCAACATGCATCTGCTGACATCAAGCCGTGTAAGTTCTGGCGCCTGTAAGAAAGGCGTAACCTGAAGAGTCATCAGCGGATTTCCGGCGAGATTTAATTTCGTCATAGAGACTGCGCCGCGAAGCATGTCACTCGGTATGAATGCAATCATATTGTCCGAGAGATCTAGCTCTCGCAAAGAAGACAACGGCGATAACAGATCCTTGGGCAGTCCAGCGAGTTTGTTTCCCGCGAGATTGAGGTTCGCGATAGCCGGCATAGCGTTGAAAGTCCCGCTCTTGAGCTCAACGAGTCCACAATTGGCGCATTCGAACCGGTAGACGCTGTAAGTGTTATACTCAAGTCCGTTTATCTTGAAGACCGGCAGAGATCCAAGATCTGGATTGTCGCTCATCAACAGGACCTCCAATCTTGGGCTGTTTCTGAGGTGGTGCTCAGTGAAGGATGTAAGCTTGTTGTTGCT
Source organism: Cotesia congregata (assembly GCA_905319865.3). Classification (NCBI taxonomy): domain Eukaryota; kingdom Metazoa; phylum Arthropoda; class Insecta; order Hymenoptera; family Braconidae; genus Cotesia; species Cotesia congregata. The sequence goes on from CAJNRD030001124.1 coordinate 19,403,084, forward strand.
GATGTCCAAGTGCTCGAGTTGGTCCAGCTCTGAAAAGGCATGCTGGTGGATTCTCTTCAGTTCGTTGCCCGAAATGATCAGCTGCTCGAGAGACGGGACGTTGTCCAGGTCACCCTTGGCGATTACCTTGATGCGGTTGTTCGACACGTCGAGAATGTCCAGCGACGTCGCGTTTACAGATGTCAAAGAGGTCAAGAAGTTGTCGTTGAGCTTCAAACTCTGCAGGTCGGTTCCTTCAAAGACGTCGGAAGGCAAATCAGTGAGGAGGTTTCCGCTCAGGTCCAGCTCTACCAATGAACTCAGAGGTTTGAAAATCGCTCTGTCGATATTGCTCAGTCGGTTTTGCTTGAGGTTCAAGTACGCCAGGGTTGGCATCTTCGAGAACGCGGAATTCGGTAGATGCGGCATTGAGTTCCAAGAAAAGTCGAACTCAGTTACACTCGGGGCATTTAGTAAGTAATCTTTGGTGACGGACCAGTCACGCCAGAAGGGATTGCCCGAGATGGTGAGCAAGTTAAGCTGTGTGTTATTTTCAAAGGTGTCGGGATGAATGTCAATGATGCCGTTCCGGCTCAAATTAACGGCGAATAGGTAGGTAATGCCGTCGAAGGCTGTAAGATCAATATGAGACACGCGGGTATCAACAATGGTAATTGTTTCTATGTGTTCTAAATCACGATCACGTAGAGCGTGTGGGCCGAGTCTGATCTCACCGGCATTCTCTATCAATAAGTGGGCGATGCCTGGACCAAAGGACTGGTTGTCTATCAGTCTACTACATCTAAAAATATAAATATAAATGTTATTTACATATAAATTATTAATATAATAATAATAATAGGAATGTAATCTCTATCTGGTGATCTATTACAGTAAATAATGAGCGAGTGAATGACGCAATGGTTTAGCATTTACCTTGCTGTTGTTGCAGCTGCATATTGGCCAGCACACCTACAATAGTCGGGGCAGTTGATCATTATGTCTTCTTCATCTTCCACGTCGTCGTCGTCGTCGTCCTTGTAATCGTCGTCGTCACCATCATCGTTGTCTTCGTCGTCGGCGTCGTCGTCGTCATCATCGTCGTCGTCATCATCATCGTCATCGTCATCGTCGTCGTCGAGATCATCGTTGTAGGTTACGTCACTCTCGGCTTCGATGAGTTCTTTCATCGCGCGGCTCTGGGTTGTTCCTAAGGAGGACTTTTCTAGTGGTGGTATCACATGAGGTTTGGTTCGCGGTTTTGTGGTATCTTTCAGTAGTTTTATGTCTTCTTTTATTTTCTGAAAATTTATAATTACAAAAAAAAATGTTTTAATGATAACTAGTAATCTTGCAGTCACTATGTGACTGCCGTGACTTGTGAACTATAAATAAATAAAATTTTGCTTTATTAAATAATGACTTTTGTTAAATTGCACTGTACTTTCTTAAATATTGACATTTTTAAAGATATAAGCTCATTCCGATGTTACAATCATCAAGAGCTTTCATTTGAGTACCCACATGCATTTTGATATATTTTTCATATATACATATATATATATATAAAAATATGAAAAATTGATGTGGGTACTCAAATGAAAGGTCTCGATGAGTGTAACGATATATTTTGATATATTTTTCATATATACATATATATAATATATATAAATATATGAAAAATTGATGTGGGTACTCAAATGAAAGGTCTCGATGAGTGTAATGTCGGAGTGAGCTTATATCTTTAAAAATGTCAATAGTTTACAAGATACAATGTCATTTCTTAATTATTGATATTTTTAAAGATGTAAGCTCATCCTGATGTTACGCTTATCAAGAGCTTTCATTTGAGTACCCACATGCATTTTGATATATTTTTCATATATACATATATATATATAAATATATGAAAAATTGATGTGGGTACTCAAATGAAAGGTTTCAATGAGTGCAATGTCGGGGTGAGCTTATATCTTTAAAAATCTCAATAGTTCTCAAGATACAAGGTCATTTCTTAATTATGTATCTAGAGATAAAGAATTTTCGAATGTAGCCTAAATACTTATCATAATAAATTGACTATCGGTGAGAATAATATGAAACCTTGAAAAGGTATAAATTCAAGTCAACACCTTTGCAATATTCTCTTAATAATATAGAATAATAAAAATAAAATTACACGACAATTCTCAGATTAAAAAAAAAATGTTTGCACTAAAAAATAATTGTTAAGATAATTTTGTTATTGTACTTGTGATATACGTATTTATGGTCATAGACTTGTCCTACTTTCAAGTTTTATTTAAAAATTGATATCCTTGAGAAAAAAAAAAAAAAAAAAAAAAAAAAAAAAAAAAAAACAAATAAAAAATTAGAGTTTTAACTGAATTAATATTATCACCAGTTGATTGGAAGGACAATAGATTTTAAATTAATAAAAAAAATCTTAAAGGTAATATAAAAAAATTTTTTTTCTTTATCAACTTCGCCTCAAAAAATATTAATTAATTTTCACTAAAAATAAAAACTTAATGACTTAAGTAAGATTATTTATACCGCGTATTTATCGCTAAGATGAGTAATACCTTATTTGAGTCACTTTCATCTAACGTATTAATCTCTTGCAACAAAGCGTCTCCGGGATTGATAACGGGCTTTGTCAACTTGACCAAGTCTTCAGCGGGTACCTTTTTGTCTCGCTTTAGAATTTCCTGTAGCCGATTATTTTTGAAATTTATAAGTTCCTTTGTATTGTCTTCAGCATCATGAAGTTGATCGTGTGACACTTTAATGGGGCGAGTTAAAGAAGAAGAAGAAGATGTTCGCCTGGTAGTGACGTCCGGTTGATTGGTTGTCGTCGGTCGCTCGGTGATCGATACCGTTGGCTCAGGTTTCCCGGGGGTTTTGACTGTCGCCGAGGTGGTCCCCTGCTCTACTTCCGCTGTTATTTCATTTCTAATAGACGTTGGCGATGCACAAATTGTTGTGGCGATCAGCAACACCGACAACGGCAGCAGCAATGCTAGCCTACCGCGCCGCTTCATTTTTCGTTATCTGAAAATAATAAATATTAAATTAAATAAATAAATATAAATTATTTACTCTGTGCTACTTCAACTAGAATTATAACTACAACACAGTGTGTTAACGTTTATATTTATTGTATGTTTTTTTTTTTATTTTGTCTGCAAACTAGCGTGATTATGATTATGTTATCAAGTAGAAAAATATAATACTGCATGAAGAATATCATCGTAATGTTTTTATTCTCCAACAAAGAGTACCTTTGTTGTATTAATAGCAATAAATAACAATACAATATATCTATATTTATATTCATATATTTATATGTATATATACTGGGAAGTCAGCGCTTTATCAGTGAGTTATAGCAGTTATCAACTGGATACTACGACACCAAATAATATTACTTTATCGTGTTATCGAAAATACCAATAATGTAACTCAAAATAAAATTGAGTTGCTACTCGGAATCAAAATTACTCTACACTTAAAAAAAAAGGCTTACTTGGACCTAGAAAATTTTTAGAAAAACTTTAGATTTTTTGGAGCAAGAAGAAATTTTTTTTTGTTAAAGAAAAATTTTTTTTTTTTTCAATAAATTATTCATTTTTATATTATATTCTTAAAGGTGAGGTGAATAGAAGACGCAATGCTTTTAAGTGTTCCGTAATAACTACTTATAAGATATGTCAGTTGTCGATATCTCTTTATATTAATTTTTAATACCTTATGATTATGATTTATTATATTTAATGGAAGAGATTTTTCTAAGCCGACTTGACAACTTGCGACAAATTGAGAAGCGAGTCAGATTATTTTAGAAAAGAAAAAAGAAATCTGGCATCGTTTTTGATACTTCAAAGACTTTTTATAGACTTTTAATAATGATAAATTTTATTTATAAAAATAAATGGTTGAAAGTTGGGTCAATTATTTAGATTGAAAAGTCATGAGTGAGGATTTGTACTTTTTAGAAAACTCAAAAATAGAATAACTGAATAGTTTTGAAAAAGATTCAAACATTGTTGATTTGTCAAGGAAATATTTTTGAAAATGTATTTTTTAAATACTTCTAAGTGATTTTATAAAAACAAATAAATCGGAAAAAAAAAACACAGAAAATAACGATAAATTTATTCATGTTTATCTTAATTATTATGTAAGCTTTGGAAATTTGAGCATTAAGAATTTAAAAAACATCGGTTGCTTTTAGTTAATGACAGCTGTCATCCAATTACTTTTGCGACTGAATAAGTTTTGTCAACTGAATATTAGAATAGATATAACGCCGATATTGTAAAATGTCCTTTAAATTATGTAAATACTTTAATTGCTGTAAGCATATGGTGTTATCAAACCGTCGAATTACAGTTACCGCAATTTCTGTCTATTTAATGATGTATTAAAAGATAATTAATAATTCCAAAGCTCTAAAAATATTAAAAAAAAAATTATATGAGAAATAGATTAAATTCAAGAAGTTCTAAAGTTATTTTGTGAATAATATAAAAATTTACCCGAGAAATTATAAAATTTTCTTGTGACTGTTTTATCAAAAGTTTTAATTTTAAAATTACTGAAAATTATTACAAACACTTCTATTAGCAACATATCAGTTCCCATTAAAATTTAATTTATTATCCCTCTCAATAATATTTTGTTATTTATTTATATATAAATAAATAAAAATAAAAATGTTAATACATAAATTATTGGCTCGACATACATATATTTGGGCCCAATAATAAATTATTAGAATGTAAAGAATTTACAGCGTAGGTGATTCTAAAAATCTAATCTGATGAGAGTCAAGTTACAATAGACCCAAAGTCTCTGGACCCCGTATAGAATTCGGAGTCTCATCTCTGATCATTATGTGTGTATGCTGTATAATATACAATAATAGTACACACTACACCTATAATACTTATACTATTAACTTGGTAGCTCTTAGTATATAATACTCGTGTTTTCTGTTTTCTCCAAGGTGGTCGTCGTGTAAGGTAGAAAAGTAAGGCCCGCGTGGGAAGGGGGGAGGATACCAGTGTAACCCCGAAAGCATTCGCCAGCTGTGTTGGATGCTGTGCTGGGTTTTATTCCTATACTATCCTCTGGCTGGTACTTTATACGCCAGAGTCGATACAAGTATCCGAATAAAAATCTCGAGACAGCAGGCTTGGTTTATACTCTAACTATACGTATGGAGAGATGTTATATGTTACATGTTATGTAGACGGTACGCGGATGCTGCGGAGAATAAGAATCTGAGAAAGATGAAATGAGAATAAGATGTGTTGGTAGTGAAAGAAGGGGCAATCGCGCTCTGCTCCAGAGTTTGGAGCTGTCTTTGTTCAGGTACCAGCACCGACTACCCTCCAAGTATATATATGTACTTGTATTTACCTATACCTGTCTACTATATATATATATATATATATATATATATATATATATATTATAAATGATACCGGTACCTCTTCTCCGACTCAGAATCTTTGACTACTCTCATACTTATACTTAGTCCAAGATTTTTATTTAGCTCGGGATGCATTTTCCTGCCGACACGAAAGGGCCACGCAGGTGTTCGAAGATAATGCTATGTTTCCTTTCCGCTGTCTGAACTGGCTTTACTTTGACTTTGACTTTATACTTTGGCTCAACTCAATACATAACAACTTTAACTGGGACTACTGCATTCTATTATACCGTACAAGAAAAAAAAAAGCAGAATAAGATATTTTTTTACGGACTTAATCGTTTTTTATGTCTACTTTCAATCAATTCTTATTTCTCGAAATCTGAATTTACGCTTAGTTGTCGATCGACACGCTACAAATCTCGGGTTTTTATCATGTTTACCGCACGGGTATATAATAATGATAATGGTTTTATTATATTGTATTTTGTATTGGCTTTACTATTATTACTTGCTTGGAATTTGATGGTAGACCTTTGAATTAAATTTAAATTATTGGATAGCAATAAATGTCAGTGATAGGCTTTTTCTATTTAATCAGGGGTTGAATTGTATGCCATGAGTAAAATTTTAGTGCTGGAAAAATAAAAATTTCAATAAAAAGTTCAAAATTTTAAGCATTTTATCCAAAAGAAAATCATAAGATCTTAATGAAAAAAAAATTTTATAATAATCTTAAAATAAAATGTTATTTTTAATGTATATGTATATAAAAATTTTTTTTTTGAGAAACCAACGTTTCTAAACTAAAATAATTTCCGTTAAAAATACAGTTACTCTGGATTTTTTCTAAATTTTCGAATCGTTGTGTCCAAATTATTTATTTAGAATTCTTACAGTTATTTTAAAATTTTTCTACCTTTAAACTTAAAATTTTAGTAATTTAATAATATAAAAATATAATAATTACTCAAGACAAGTACTTATCAGTATTTAATTAATATTTATTATCTAATAAAAAATTAGAATTTCTTTAAAAACCGAACTTTATCTTCACCAACAATAATAATAATAAACAAACGTAAAAACTGAAACATTTATTGAAAAGAGGACACCGACATCCGTCCGTAAACTCACTAAAGAAACAGTCTTAGTTTAAGGTAAAAAAACGCAACTCAATCTAAAGTTACTTACATAACAATTTTTTTGCAATGATATAAGAGCGTTGCAAGTGTTTTTTCGACACTAAGTTCTTATCCAGCAAAATATTAATAAATATACCGAGTTTTCAGTAACTGCGTCAATAACTCACTCCTTGATAATGACACATATGTTAATAAATAAAATTTTCGGAATTAATAGGTGAATTTTCAGTGATAAAAAATATGTATATAAATGGCAGTAAACACAATCGAGAATTTAGAGTCGCTTATACATCCTTATCAAAAAGATAACGATATGGCGTCAGTTTATCAGTATATTTGTCAGAATTCGCGATAAATATCGTCAAGGTATCCATCTATTTGTTTAGTCTCGGTTTATAATAAACTGATGCTCTTGCACACTTTTATTTTTTACATACTTCATTCTTCATTCTTTATGCTTATTACAACATACATAAATATGTAGTATGCAAGGTATATCCTATCCTATCCTATATAATACTACACGCTGCATACTTTCCTGTCGGTGGACATTAGACAACGCTGGCTGTGTCTATTATACGATACAGAGATACCATGTACTGTTAAGTTTATGTATTCCGTGTTTTCTCTATTCAGATGAGAGTAATGGACTTAATACACATCTATTACTATCTATATAATATAATAAGGGATTGGATATAGACTCGAGACTATATAGACTCTCTGTTTAAAAATTTTAATTCCATGAGTCATCGACCTAAGAAATAATCCGATAACGTTCTCGATTCAACTTTATTCATTAAATTTCTCTCTATTACATTTAGCAATTTAATAATAAAAAAATATACTGTATTTTTTTTTAGCTCCATTCCGCGAATTAATCAAGTCAATTTGTCAATAAAATGATTTAATTTTATATAATAGCTTAGCTGTGTTTTCCGATAAATTCGGTTAATGCAATGTTTATTCTATTTTATTCAAGCCTCGGAGCAACCCAGTAAATTAGAGATAATAAAATAATAAATTGCTGTCAATTGACAATATCTTATGATTTTTTTTATTGCTAAATATACTCAAACATTTATTCACTGACGATGATAGTTAATATTAAATTTAGTGACGTTAATTATTATGTATATTTAAGAAACTTAATTTATTATTAGTTACAAGCATTGTAAATTATAAATACAAAAAATAAATGGATCGTTAAAAAATTATCCTATCAGATAATTATTATTCATGACTGCTAATTATTGACTCAGCGGATTCATACGCAGTTAAATAAAAAATCCCGGTTTATTATTAATTATCAATTTTTTAACCTCTTTAGCTTGCATCGACTTTGCCAGAAAGATAACGATAAAAATAGCGGACGCATTTATTGGTTTATTTTTATTTATTTATTTGAAAATAATTATTTAGATAATGAACAAAGGCGACAAATATTTGAATGAACTCATCGTATCGTGTAAAGAAGTCACGTCTCTCCTTGAATGTGCAATTCATAACGCGTCGAGGAGTGTCGCCACGTCGCGAATTAACGAGTCAATGTGATCATTCTGAAAATCCGCAGTATTTTAAATATTAAACCTATAGAGTAAATAAGACCGGTGTGAACAAAAAGTACAAATACGAGGAACTTATTACGATTGCTGTAGTTTTTAATTTTTTAAACAATAATGGAGAATAAATTAACATGTTTTTGCGTACATTTAAAATATACCTCCAAGGTTGTTAATTCAACTATTTTTTTTTTAATTTTATTTCAAATGTTTATTGCTTTTAAAAGGGTAATTACCTTCAATTATTTATGTACTTGTTATACGGTCAATACACTTTTAAAATGCGAAACGTCAGAGCAGTAATTTATTTAAACAATTACGTAGACTTTAAAGTTGCGAAAATTTTAATGCTCAAAAAATTATTTTAGTGGTTATTAAATAAAAAAATTTATAAAATTACTTCATATATATTTGTATTTTAATTGCAATAAAAATTATAAAAAATTTTTTTTTAATTATAAAACTATTTAACAAAAATTTTTCCACTTTGCTTCAATATACGAAATACCTATTTTTAATTTAATAACTCTTAAAATAATTAAAAAGTTACCAAATTTTTATGAATAGATAAATATTATGTTTAAGAAAATTATTATACTTATCTCGCGCCTAAATTTACAGTTAAAAAAAAAATTAATTAAAAATAAACAATCCTCAATTAAATCTCATGACAATTGCGCAATTATAATCAAATAACTTAGCGCCCGAGTGGAGTAAGCAGATAAAATAGTCTAGATATAGTATAGGGCTTATTGTATTTGTTATTGGATTTGTTTCGTTTATATATAAGTATTCTATTTCTATAAAAAAATAGAAATGGAGATGGAGATGTACAGTCTACATGTAACCCACGTACCTCTACAATATTAAGTACAAACTATTGTAAGCACACCTGCATCATGCGAGCTGTATTTTAACTCCAACTTACATTGTACCAGCTCATATGTATACACAATAAATAAATATATGCACATACTTATATTCATTATCATTATATGTATTAAATGCTAACAAGCTGACGCGTTATGGACCAAAAATACCTATAATAAATAAATATTAATATGTAATTTATACTAAACAAACAGTATGTAAATTATAACTATTGGTAAGTCGTAATTTTGTTCAATACCGTCTTTTTATTTCTCTATTTGAATAATTTACTGAGTATCGACGACCACCATTTAGGTTTTTCTTATCAGAAATGCCTTCGCAGTACTTTTCTATTCTTTAATATCATTTCTTCCTTCATTATCATAATCGTATTTATTTAATTTATAGTTTCTGTTTTTTGTTCACTTTGTTGTATTTGGTTTTGGTACCATATTAAAATAAATTGAAAATAAACTCCAAAGTATGTAATTTTACTGATGTCTTCACAAACATTTAATTTAAATGTTAATAAAAATAAATAAAAGTTGTTTGCTCAAACTTATTAGTTTTGGATCCAAGTTAACCAGCTGTATAACTTTTATTATTTTTCACCGACTTTTCAGTCCCAGGATTAATATTTACATATGCTTTTTTATAAGATTATGAGTATGAGGATTGAGGGATTAATTATGATTAATCGAGCGAGACTTTTATGGTAACAAAGAATTCATGGTAACGTTCGAGATGAATATACGTTTTATACATCTAACATCTGTATACCTATACGGAGATGAGCCAAGGTGAGGTAAGGTAAGGTAAGGTAAGGGTAAAAGGTGATCAGGAAAGGGGGCCATTGTTCATTGTCGTCAAAATAAATCATCTTATGAGATACCCTACAAAATAAACAGTAAATAATGTTAGTAGAAAAGTGTATCAAGAGTTAGATTGAGATGTTCATAGTTTGATAAATAAATATTTATATTTATATTAAGTAGTTTGGTTGTAAAAATTAAAATAGCGACACCGACGCCATTGCTATACCAGGTAATGAAATTCATCAAATCGGAAAGTTACACCGTACAGGTTCTTTGTGGAGATGTAATCAACAATTAATTAGTATGTTTTGTACTTACTTGTGGTGATCAGGTGTTAGTATCCCAAAATAACTTGTTATTTGTAATGAGTTTTCACAACGCTGATGATTTAAATTTTAAATAACTTTAAGGCAAACACGGAAAACACTGCAAATAGCGATGAGGTATTTATTAGTTTGGTCTTAACAGTCGCACACCAATTTTCGTACTGAGATCTCGACAGAGAATGGGAACTCGCGTTCGAATGACGTTACCGTAGACTCTTGTCGTTTGCTACCAGAAGAGCGCACCAACGGCTGGCTGAAATTTAAGAGCGAAGAGCCAGTGAGTGGGGACAGGTGGGGGTTAAGTATACACACTAGTTGAGATCACGTTTTTATTTTACTGTTTTATGTTTCACTTACTCTTTATTTTGTATTGTATTTGTTTCATCATCGCATGTTTTTTGTATTTATAGTTGTGAATACATTGACTTATATTTTTATGTTAATATTCATTTTTATTGCAGGTTGGTGTTGATAATTCACAAGGTGAATCAGGAAAGTTGCTGTTGTGGAAGTTATTTTAATTATCGGGCCTTATGGCGGAGATGGAAGGAAAAAGGCCGCCGTCTCACTAGACAATTTGACTTTTAAACTTTGGTATTGAAAATATATATAAGAATAGTTTTTCATACTCTTTTTATATATTTTTTTTTTTCAATTGAATTGAATTATTTTTAAAATTCTCATCCTAGTTTTAAGAAATTTTTTTTGTATTTTTTTTTTTTTTTTTTTTTTTTTTTTTAGTTTAAGTTAATTTTTTTTATTTTTTTTTTTTTTTTTTTTTTTTTTTTTTTTTTTTTATTAGAGCATAAATAATAAGTACAATTAACAGACAAATGATCATTTTTAAAATTTTTCGAAAGAAAAGTTATAAAAAAAAATTTCGCATTTAAATAAATTGGAAGAAAAATGAATTTTTTAGATGATAATAAATTTAGCAGATATTTAATAATTTTTAGAATTTTTTTAACAAATAAATTATAGCAAAAAAAAAGTATATAAAAAAATTGACATTTAAAAATTTTTAAAAATTAAAAATACAATTTTTTTTAAATAAATTTTTGGAACAAATTTTTTTGTTAAAAAAAATTAAAAAATTCACTAGTGACTGCTAACTTTCATGTCATATTTTTTAGAAATATTTCTTTGATGCTAATTTAATTTTTAAATGAAATTAAGAAACTGTTAGACAGTATTGTAAAAAAATTAACACAAACATTTTTTAATATTTTATATGATTCTTATTTGAAATATTAAAATTTTTTGCACAAACATAAAAATTGTTAACAGTCTACCATTAAATTCAATTGATTGTTGGAATTTATTTTTACCTGTAGAGATCTGCTGATTTTATTTTATGGTTAATCATTACTGGGATTACTATTTTTTACTGCTCTTGCAGAAGAGTAAGAGTTTTTTAGACTTAGTTTTAAAGCTTGGTGTTTTTGTAGAGTACGTCAGCTGGCAAACTGCCAGCTTACATGGGTTCATTCAGAAATTTATAGCTTTCAACACGTGGGTTGTTATTACAGACTTTTTTAAGCTTACTGTGTAGTATTAGATTAAAGGTATAAAGTCAAATGCGTAAGATCTATTTTTATATGGATTGACGTAATTACAAGACTGATAAATTTGTATACTTTTGCGGGGTTTTTTTTAAATACTATTCTGAATATTGTTCTGGCAATTGTTTTAGTTAAAAAAAAATGGATTAAATATTGATAAAATAAACATTTTAAAAAATGTAAACAAACGCTTTTATATATATTTTTGTTCTACAGTACATAAATTTAATTTATGTTTAAAAGTGAGAAAATTCTCAGAAATTTACTATTTTACAGTTTTTTTTTTTTTTTTTTTTTTTCAGTGGCTATTTGTTAATTATTATTTATTATTCATAAAGATATAAAGTCACTTTATTGGTAATAAAAAATCCAATAACATATAGCTGCCCGAGATGAACATGCCCATCTCGGGTGGTACATCAAAAGTTGAATACATTTGTTTATTATTTATTATTCGTCAATGATATTAATAGGGCACATACACCCTGCGTCACGCAATCATTCACACACACATTCTTTAAATTATAATACTTGTTGACTTAAAATCATTATTTATATAATCAAAAATAGACTAACCCACTCACTCACACCTCGCACTGCCATGTGGTGGCTGTGTTGCATCAGTTTTCAGTTACAATGTATATTAATTCATTTGTAAGTAGGATAGAAAAGAATTTTTTTTTTGTTGACATTGTACATATTAATTTTTATCTTAGTTTAATGACTCGTGTATTTACTTTGTGGACAATTTACAAGTAAATATCTGAAAAAGTTAATGATGATTTAAAACTAATTGAGAAATTACCTGTAATTTATGTTTTATCAAAAATTATATAACGATGTATCATAAATGATCATTAATAGTTCCGATAATTTATTTTTAACTCAGTAATTAATATTTTTTAGAGTACTATAAATATGAAATTCGAATTCGTAGTAAAAAATTTGAACTATAGAGCGCAGCACCGCACGGGGAACCTTTCTGCGCGACACAATTGCGCAGTGACTAATTCTCATTCCCGCTAAAATAGTCAGCAACTGGAGATGTCGTCCGACAAAAAATATTATTTAATTGATATTTAGACGTTTTTTTTATATATCTTTAGAGTAATTTAATCAAATAAGAGTAGTATGAACCTAAAAATTGATAAATTCGAATAGATCAACATGAAAGAGTAATAAAAACTCCTATTGACGTTGCGGCGTTGGGTAAGACATGTATTTAGTTCAATCCACAGCCATTAGCTGGATACTTAAGGTTATTTATGGCCATTTTATCTTTATTTATTTACTTATTCTTTAATTATAGTATCAAATAATCATTATTGAAATGAATTAGACTTTGAGAAATATTTTTAAGTAATATCATGGATTATAAGACATTTTTTATGCCGGCATTGACAAACGTCATGGCGTCTAAAAGTTGGAATAATTTTTTAGTCAAAAAAAAATTTTTTTTATCGTGTTTTTAATGAATCAATTAAACTAATTACAAACAACAAAAGTAATTTGGAAATTAGTTACCATAATAAAGTAAAATCAAAATTTATCACTGAATATCCAGCGTAGCGTGGAATGTAAATTCTAGAAATAACTGCGCATGCGCAAAAACTGAATGCAAAAAACAATAAATTTCAAATAATTAAAAATTAAGAAAATTGAAAAAAAAAAAAAAAATTTTGTTGAATTGAATGAAAATAATTATTTAAGTGTAAAAAGGATTTTTTTTGGTGCATAGTGCTTAGTGGTTACAACTGTATTGTTTTTATTAGTGATTTAATGTGTAAGTTTTCTTGTAGTGTATTAATTTATTTAATTTAGTTAAATTTTAAATGTTTACTGAGTCAGTGGTTTAGTTAGTTATCATTTATGTTGTGAAAGTTATTAGTGAGCATCAGTGAATTTTGTGAGCATATCAGTGAAATTGATCCAGAATAATCGTAAGTTTTTTTTTATAATTTAATTTAATTTTATATAATAGCTAAGTACTAAATTTGAATTTTTATTCACAGATCATAGATCGCAGTAAGCTTGCTGAGTAGCTGATTGGTGATGTACACTTTTAATTTTCCTCCACTTATGTGGTTGTAATTTTTTTAATTGCATGTACATGTAAATTGAATTAATTGAAACATCCCTGAGGCCAATGTCGTTCTGAAATTCAATAATAAAATAAAATTTCAACCAGTCGGTATTATTTTATGAAAAACAAAATAAATAGTAATTAGGGAAATAATTTAGACAACTACAGAAACAATAGTTACTGACCTTGAAATCATAGGATAAAAGTTTATCCTGTAAACTGCTATAACTGCTACCTGTCGATAAGTTAAGACTCTATAGTCGCAATCGTCAGGAAAACGTAGAAATCTGTTAGATTCAAATATCTTCAGTCAACAGAATGCGCTCTTGGTTCAGTTAAGTAGAAAGTAATGAGTTATATACCTTGTACTAATTATTTGAACGATAACAATTCTCGAGTCTTCTGTATATAACAATAGATCATTTTTATTCTCGTTAAATCAAATGCGTTATTGAATGTTTATTATTGATTACTTCATATCGATTCTGTGAATCCAAGACAATGGGTTGTATAGAAATGTTACAATATAATTGAAAGAATAAGTAAAATTACGAAAATATTTATCAGGGTGTTTATGAATCACAGCAGTCTAGCTTCAAGTACAGAAGCAAAATATAAAATGAAAGAATTGTTAAACGATAAAACTCTGCAAAAAATAAACATTAAATATGATAAACTAATGAATAGCAATAGCACAAGCTGTTGAATAATTTACATAAATAGCCATAGATTCAAATCTCAGGTCATTGACACTCACGATTGTAAAGTCATCGACTCTGAATGAAGCAGATTCTTTAATTTTTTTTTTTAGCATCGCAATTACACAATTGCTAAGAAAACAGCTGTCTTTACATTGTTACACTAACATTTAATGATTGTTGGAATATTTTAGCATTTTTTACTTATATTTATTTTCGTCTATTTTATTATATTTCAATAGATATTATTACTTATACTAAATTTCTTAATAAATGTTTTAGTCAACGATTTTTTCAGCTTTTTACAAGGTACATGCTATCTGTGTCAAGTTATCTGATAGCGATTGTAATATTTGCACTTGATGTTGTATTATACACTTCGTTATCTATATAAACTTAAACTCACGACTCATCTCATCAACCAAACTGGGTATAGAACTATAGAGAAATGAGAACATAAGATAAATATTAAAGCTGATTACTATTTTTTGTACTCGGTTATTTTATTATTTGGCTCTAATATCTTACCTGACTTTTAATAATTCAATCATTTTCTAATTTCGTAAAGTCTTCAACATTTATTATTATTATACATATTATTAATATTTTATCTACTGAATTGATTAGTTTTTAGTACATTACTGGAATCAATAATTATTTATTTAATTACTTCAATACTGTAGCAATAAATTTAGTATCTTGATACTTTGTAACGGCATATAAATTATTACTCAGCATAAATGTACATACAATTAAATGAACATTGTAGCGAAGCGAGTTATTGAAATTCTTTTAATATTTTTTAATTGCAAAATACTTGTAATAAAAATATAATTAATGTTCTGATAATATGCAGTATAAAATGATAGGATGAGATAATTAATTGTTTTTTTAGTTTTATCTTATAATTTTTCGCATTTGAATGAGGATACTTCGATTCATACGTTAAAAAGTCCTGATAACTTCACTCCGCATGAATAGAAGACCCCATATTCACATAACTTGATGGTAAGGTCGTTCAAATTTACCAGGAATTTTGTATGTATAGACAGTAAATCCTTTTTAGTTCATATCAGAGCTTTGAATGATAATTTTTCGCTTTAAAATAAAGCAAATTTTGAGATTATTTTAACTTAATAAGGTTTATTACCCAGAGATTTTGAAAGAGTTCACTCAACTGATAGCGGCTACCGCTGTTTTATTAGAGCTATTATTATGTTGATGTCAATCTCAACGAATTTGCCGTCTATTTATTTACTTTTATTAAACGTCTATTTAATTCTCACGCCATTTAATCTCTGTCAACACATATTCGTATCACCCGATGATGAATCTTCATAATAAAAATAAAAACAATAATAATAATGAGTGTTTGAGAATCAGAGATCAAGAATCTTGTTTTATATATATTTAACAATTTAATGATGATCTACTACAGCCTGACGCAGATTCATTTTTGTAAAAAACGATCTTGGACTACGAACAGTGTTATTGTAGGCAAAGTCCTCGAGTTTTTTTTTTACTACCTCTCATTCGACGCAATTTCCATACTATAAATATAATAAATACACTCACAGGCAGATATTGAATTTAAAATTCGAGCAAGAAATTCCCAACAACTAAGGGGTTAATTTTTAACTGCGCAATATAACAAAGAAATTTCATGGATCCAAAAGAACCGAAATGAACAAAAATGCCAGGAATTTAAATTTTAGGTCATAGAATATATCTCTTTCTATCTCGGGATAAATAATTTCATTAATTTAGCCTTATATTGTCTGGACGAATGGAACTAGGCAGTGTTTCATTTAATTTGTAATTTATTTTATATATTTATAGACACATGTGCAGGCAAGCTTTATAAGTATGGGCAATGTCATTGCCAGGCTGCAAAGCCACGGACTTTTATTATTACTCGGCTGAAACTCAACGTGTCCGGGAAGTTGGTCCATTAAGAGGCGAATCATTTGATATTCCCTACTCCGGTGTGTAGCCAACTTTACACGTGGGCGTTTTCGTTCAATTTACAAATTAATCTTCTAAATAATAGTTTATTTATATTTGCTTTTAAACATATAAAAGTGCTATCCTGAATTTCAAAATATAATTAAAATTAGTTGTTGGTTAAGATTTTGTATTTCAGTTGTCAGGAATTTGTTATTATTTATCAAGTAATCAGGCATTGTCCATGTGCATCGTTATCTCAAGATATTTATGACACATACGTTCAGTAGATATAGTTTAGTATTTAAAAAGCGTTTTCTTATTATTTTTTTCTAAGGTATATTTTTAAGGAATTTATATATTGCTTGTTAAGACTAACGATCACATTTGAAATTTCCGAAAATGTGGAGATATAATTATGTCCATACCAAAACTATCCTTAAAAATAGTGTTTCATAAATTGAAAGACCTGTTATTTCCTCTTAAGAATTAAAAATTTTTTCAAATAACGATCTACAGATCAAAGTTAAATTCGAAAAAACAATATAAAGTTGTTTATATAAATTTTTTTTATACAAAAAATTTCTATTCCTTTATCGGACTATTTATCGCGCTATAAAATGCATATTTAGATTCCCCGAACTTTTTTTTAAAAGTTATTAATTTAACGATATGACGTGGTAAAAAATACTCGGGATTTTCCTATGACGTGTGATATGACCGATCGGTTTTCAGGATATAATTATATTACAAATAATATGTGCAATGAGAAGCGCAATGTAACGAATGACCGGTAAGCTTGACACTGGTTTACGAGGATCGTAAGTAAATATAAAGGTAGACGAGTCTTGACTCGTGCAAGAGAGTTGCACCTCGTCGTTACCTTAAACGATTCGAGTTGTATTGCCTTTTACTTGCTCGTACAACGTATCTTCGTTTCTACGGCAACTTGTCACCAGCTACTACTTTTTTTTACGTCGTTTTATTTATTTACCTCTTATCTATAATCTTTTTTATTCATTCATTTATTTATTTTTATTGTTTTTTCAGTACGATTTTAAAGAACTCATATAAATCATTTTATTTACGACTTACGGCAATGATGAAAGTCGCTGAG
The DNA here is from genome assembly GCA_905319865.3 of Cotesia congregata. Lineage (NCBI taxonomy): Eukaryota > Metazoa > Arthropoda > Insecta > Hymenoptera > Braconidae > Cotesia > Cotesia congregata. The sequence goes on from CAJNRD030001124.1 coordinate 19,420,625, forward strand.
TAATCTCGAAGCGCATCTTTATATTAATGCATGCACATTTGTCCCGCTAATGTGTTAAATAGACGCTATTCTCGTTAGACCGTTCTTAAAGGATATTTTTTAGCTTGTTCAGGTTTATAATTTTAGTAGTACTATAAATTAATGGCAGAGCAATTTTGTTGTTTCAAAAAATTTAATTTTCTAGAAGTAATCTCTTCAACGATGTTTCAATTATTTTAAAAAATTTTTGACAAGATCAAATATCTAGTATTTTAAAAACAATTTTTCCAATGTAGACTTTTATAATATTTTAAAGACACGTTCCACTGTTATTTTTAGTTATTCTCTAATTGTTCAACTCTTACGCACAAGCTGAAAAAAACGGCCGAAAAAACGTTTTCTTCATCAGCTACTTAAAATTATTTCTACTACACAACGCTACCAAAAATCACTTAGAACTGACAATTAGTAAAGATGATTTCAAAATTACACGTTCACTAAAGATTAAAATTTTTTTATCTATTGGTATTTGAATAAATCAGGTCATAGTGAAAAAACAGACCACAGATCGCAGACCCTATCATTAAAAAACTGATTTATTACCTGTCTTTTTTATACAATTAACGATTGTTCTCGTTATAATTTTATACCTCGGTAATTTTATCTCTACCACGTTCAATGAATACTATCGTAGGGAGTTATAAAAGTTCATTATTTTTTAGTAGCTTATGATATGTTTTAATACGGGATGATATAATTTCGGAGCTTTTGAAACAATTTTATCTAAAAATTATATTCCGAATGATTTCAAAGGGCTTATTGTCCCGTTTTCCGGTTTTTTATTAACTCAAGTAATATTTTTGATAGATAAAAAGTTATTACGTATTAAATAAAATTTAAGTGAGCGAGTTTAAATATAAAGTAAAGAGTGTTTAAAAGTTTAGAAGAAATGATGATAAATTTTTTAATCAAATAAACGAAATGAAATTAAAAAAGTAAAGTTTCAAACATAACAAGTTTATAATCAGTTAATTTAGTTGGGTAATATATACATATTATAATAAAAAAAACATAAAGAGGAAATGGTGTCGAGGCTCGTGTGTAAGAGGTCAAGAGTTTATGACTGATGACTCGAGTAAATGTAATATTATCTAAATGTTTAAACGTAACATTTTTTATTTACACAATGTCATCATGTGGAAACATGAGAACTGACCTAGGAACCTTTCAATGCTGCGTTTAAATATAACAAAAGAGGGTGGGGCTATTATATGCCCCGCGAGACGCATAAAGCGCGGGGAGGATATCAAACGAGGAATAAAGAAAAAAAAACAGAGAAAGGAAGAGAATGAGAGAGAGATAGATGCTCTGGCGTTTATTATACGGCAAAGTTAACTGTGTTACTAGTGTTATACATTGTATAGTACATACCTTGTACAACCAGAGGCTGAGGCGCTTGATTAATCTGTCATATTTGATGTAAGTGCAGGTTAATCTATAGATGCACTTGTACAACACGGGCGATTCCAACAATTGCATGCATCCGCCAGTTTGTACAATTTAATGTCAACTATATACTGCATTTTGTGGTATTGAATTACCCTGTATGTACCCAGTTTATGTATATGTCGAGTTGGGGTTTAGCTCCATTTGGTCGCAATGCATTGACGAGACACGATAAGACTTATAACTTCAGAGGTTAAAGGTGACTTGCTATTAATATTGGCTCTATTCTACGCTCTCTTATTATTATATTCTCGTCGACATATACACTACTGCCCTTCATAATATGGGGATCATACAAATCGCTTTCATTTAATAAACTCATTTTACTATTATTATTCACTTGTAAACCATTTATTTTTATATTTATATTATCAATTAAATTGTTTAACTTTAAATATTCTTTTTTTTTTGTTGACTTATTTTTATTAAAAACTATTCATTAGAATTGTTGATTTTGTTTTCTTCAATTATGATTTCGTATCTACAAATATTGACTATAAATATTTTAATTATAAATTTAATTGATTTTTCTCAATGACAATTTTTTAAAGATAAATTCTGATTATCGATTTCTTGATTAAAATTTTTTTACATAATTTAAAAATTTTTAATTAATTATAAATTTCTTAATTTGTATTTTCCATTAAATTTCAATAATAAGTTGTTTTATTACATCGTTCAATTGTTAATTTCTTAATCATGATTTTTTGGAATTAAAAATTCATCAATTAATTATTTTTAATAGAAATTAAAGCGATGAATTGATTTCTTATTATTAAAAAAAATGATTAATAAATTGTTACAGTATTAATTACAATATTAATTTAAATAAATAATCAATAAAATAAATAGCATATCATGTAAAAAAAAACCTGTCATCTAGTCTGGAGTCTCTCGATATTGATTTAGATCGCTCAACAATCTAACATAACGACGTAGTATGTATGATAGTGATTGAAAACGAACGGATATAATCAAGCCTGATCACACAACAATTTTGAACCGCTCGCGGCGACTCATTTATCCTCGGTTCTTAATATGAATGCTATATAAAATATACATATTACATACAACTAATACACTAAAGTACCCATCGCATTGACATTAACCATAAATTTATTCAAATTCAAAGTCAATGAAACAAAATAAATATAATATCTAGTATCGGAGCCATACATAAACACCTTTCTTCATGATGTGACCCGCTTATAATATCCTCATTTGCATTTTCACAACTCTTTATTCGTAATTTATATATTGCACTATTTTCCGTGTTATGTACACTTAGCTCGCGCACATTTATGTACGAGACGAGTGGGTACAGTGTCATATTTCCCAGTTACTATTTCCTTTTCCGCTTCACTGAATATTCTCGATATATCCCCTTTTTTATCACTTGTACATTACATTATTTACATTTTTTATTGTTTATTATTCCTCGGAGAAATAAAAGAATGTTAACAAAAAATATTTTGCTTTACTTATCGCAATACAATTATCATTGTCTACTTTCAACAACATACATCTCGTTTAGTTTCGTAACTCGGAAATGAAGAAAAATATAAATTTATGTAACAGAAATCAAAGATTCGTATTTAATTAAAATTTAAACATTTGGGAAAGTTAGATTGTAAATTTGCGAAGGTCAAGATCGGAAAGAATAACTCCAGTTAGTAAGAATTCAAATTTTGATTTATGCAAAGTATATTAAAAATCATTGATATAAAAATGCTAATTAGCAAGTCATTGATTGTGACACTTCCTTGGATTTTACGATTCCCTCAGGCTTTTTTGTTAAATATGCATACAACTTATTATAATAAAGTTGCATAATAAATATCTTCGTAATGAACTCATATTTCAATATTTATCACATCAATGTTTGTCACTCTCATTATAAGTTTTTAATTACTCTGGACATCTCTTCATTGAATCATTTTTATAGAGCTACTAAATACAAATTGCATTTAATTATTTCTCACTTTTACTATTTTAATTTCTACCAAATTTTAATAATAATGCCATACTATTTATCAAACATTATTTACATTATGAAAAATAGCTTTAATAATTTTTATCGCTGTATGACAATGGGCGTCAAAGAAAAAGTTTTTATGACAAGATGATCATGATCAATATAAATATAAATACTTAAATTATTTAAATAATTTATTCTTCGAGTTTATCAACAGTTCTAAAATATTTATGATCTAAAAATTTTAAATAAAGTCATTTCTACCTCTTGAATAAATTATCTTAAATGGAATTTGAAAATTCTTCAATGGAAATCGTTCTCCTAAATATAATTTTTACAAAGCTTATCAAGATCAACATCGATATTGTCGAGTCTCAACTTCAGTTAAATACTCGCATAAAAAAAATAAAATGAATATAAGTATAAATTGTTTTATAAAAAGCTCAGCAGTCAATGAACTAGATTAACTTTCATTAGTCGTATAACCACTGTATATGACCCTTTGTATTATTCCTGGATATATAATGATAGCTCAACATTCTATATATTTAATACAACATATAACAATATATATTGTAATAGTGACTGCAGATATAACACGTGCGGTCAGCTTAACTCATGTCTACTAGACTAAATCACTGTCGCCAGGCGTAGAACATCGACATTATTATAAATGAAGATGCGATACGTGACATGCTGTGTAGTTGGGTACGTATATGTTAAGCAACTAAGGTTTTCTGGGTCGAAAAATAATCTCAATACACAACAAGAGATTTAAGTCCTAAAGTTAAGAAAATATCATGAATCATAATTATAATAAATAAAGTATTCATTTGTAGATAAAAAAAATATTTTCATGACAATGACAATCTTGATGATGATCGAAGATCTACCGAATAATCCTTGTCTTCGGTCTTCTCCTCTTAAAATCCGGTATTTATAAATTGTATCTTCTTTTACCTCACTACACCCAACCGTATATGTATGACTTAATACTTTAGAAGCTTGTCATTCTACACTTCTTACCACATCAGTCTTCTATCTATATGTTGTAGGATACTGGGTATAGTGTATATATACGTTCTTATATCATATAATATCGTATCGTACGTCTAGTAGTCGTGAGTCGTGACGCGAAAGAACGATAGATCGGAACTAATAAGCGTGTCTCCTCGATGGCTTTTACTGTTTTTACTATTCTACATTACATATAACATGTATCCTGTACTATATACTATTCTAATACATATACAGGGTACCTATCGAACCTATCTCACTGTCTCCGGGTCCCGGCTTATGTTATTAATGTAACATTATATTAATAATAATAAAATATTATAAAATTTACCATATTATATGATGACATACCTTAAGTCGATGATTCATTTTAGAAAGGAATTTCAGCCCGACTTTCTTTCATTTTTCTTTCATAATTCATTTTTTTCAAGTCTTTTTTCATGTAGATTTATCCAATTTATTCTAATATTAACTCAATGAATTATTAATTTCATTCACTGACTACCGATTATTTTGTTTTTTTTTTTTCCTCAGATATGATTCTAGAAAATTTAATTCCCTACGAAATTACTTGTGGTGCAATTGAGACGCTTTATTATTGCATTATATTTATACAACATTTGATTGTATGACATTTAAAAATTAAAATAATATGAGCGTAATTGTATATAAATACATCGAAAAGTGCAATTATTTACGGTCTAAAAAATTATGTTTTCTTTTCTTTTGAAATATTTTTTAAAAACGTATCTTAAACTCGAGGAAAATTTTTTATAAATTTTTTACAAGAATAATTTTTTTTAAATATTACTCTGCAAAGATTTAAGTAATCCTCTAAGTGAAAGTAAAGTAAAAATATTTGAGATAATCTGAACAAACATGCATAAATTATAAAACTCGTATAAAAATCGTATTATTTTATCATTTTTCGAGGAAGTTGCCGCAACTGAATTTTTTTTTTCCAATAAAATTATTGTACAGCGATGGTGAATTTTATTCGAAATAAAAAAACTTCCGAATTAATTGATGTTGCTTCTAGTTTTTACCAATGATTCACTTCAAAAAATTTCCATAAAACGAGTTGGTGAATACTTTTAAATTTAAGCAATGTCTAATAATAAATTGCAAAACATTTTGTTTTTGATTCATACTAATGCTACAAATGTTCATTTAAAAAAATGCATTATATTTCATTTTATTTTATTGAATTTTCTTTCTATTACTCCAGTTCTGCGTACAGGTGTTATTGCATCTCATCAAACACTATATTCAACAGAATTAAAATATAAAATGAACATTTTAAATTCCAAGTTTAAGGTGAAATATTTCTACCCAAACGTTCTTCGTCATGTCTCATGTTCTACTTTCCCAACATTTTTCCTTGATTAAAAAAATTGTTCATTATCACCTTAGAAATGCTTTAAACCTTGAATTAACCTTCGTGGAAGAAGAAAATATTTTAATAAATTGGCATGACAAGTACGTGACCACCTGATGGAGACTTGCCATCCTCTTGAGTCTTCCTGTTAAAACCCATAAAATTTAAATACCCTTTATTTGGAATTCAATCCACCTCAAGTGAATGTAACGACTCGTAGTAGTTATCTCGTGCAAATGGTTCTATTGTAGACATCTTATAAATCAGCGATCACGATTACCCACTAGAGCTATCGGTAGGTCGCTCGCTCGCGGAAACTCCGGTGATATGAGTTTGAGTTTTGTACGTGTAAGTATAACATGTGATGATGCTCAATACAAAAGCAAAGGATAGGAGTTAAGCCAGAAAACCACAGACAGTATCACATATGTGATGCGAGTATACCATACCTACACGGTGGAGTAGCGATACGTTAGTTATATATGTTATATGTTATATACATTAAACTTGAATAAAATAAGTGGGAGAGAGAGGGACCGGGAGAGGGTGACATATGGGAGGGAGTGAGCGAGAAATATGTTTAAAAGAGTAAGAGAGGACATAAGCCGACAAGTCAAACAAGTAGGGGTATAAAAGACCCATGAGAGGATAGGACGTTTTGAGCGTGTTTGGCCTGCTGTTGAGGAGTGTCATGTAGTGTACACTGTTATACACTGTTATAGTAGTTGGAGAACGGTGTGGTGTGTTGTCTTGTGTTCTGTTTGGTTGCGAGTATGAGAGATCACTGTAACTTATAAATGAGAAGGAAAAAGAAGAGGCGAGATACCAAGAGTGAGTGAGTGAGTGAGTGAGTGAATATTACTACTAATACACACGTACTGAGCGCACGGTGGCGGACACTACTCGCGCTAAGCGGCAGTTCTTACTTGGACTTGCTTCGCGATAGATTGTATCGCTTTTTCGATTTTACATTGATTCTTCGCGATTGACTGGAAAACCGCGCGTTCTGCCGCTTGGATTTAATCTCCCTCACGTGCATGCATTAATTACCCAGTGCCTAAAGTGCTAAAGTGATTAATCTAATTTATTCTCCAAATTAATTACACGTTAATTTTGATTCAAAAAATTAATCATCAATCAAATTGTTTTACGAATTTTTATTAAAGTTTTTAATAAAAATTTTTCATGCTGATGTAATGAAAAATATTTTAATGGTAAGTAAGTTTTATTTTTATTTTTTAATTTTCACATGTGCGATGTTCACTTTCACTTATCGATATAATTGCACGAAGGACTCTAAGTGGACCCGAAGAAACGTGCGATCAGGTCAAGGCCTCGAGTCGCTTCCGTCGTTCTATCATAATCCAACCGTCTCTAAGCTATAATCTTTGCGTATTCATTTTACGATTATATCATCTCATCTTCTTTTGACTTATCTATTCATTTATTTATTGGGTATATATATTTTTCATGGTCCCACTCGCGTAAAAAAACCTTTCTGACTTTTTTTTGAGCTAATGGAAATAACTCGGGAGTACTTACAGGCAACGTGAGTTTTAAAAAAATTAAATGCTGCATGGATTGGTTTTTTTTGCTATTTAGTCGCGTATGATACGTCGGTCTACTCGAGTTGTCGCGTAATACTATATATCGTGATTCCGGTATATAAATATGTATAAGTATAAAGTATAAGATATAAGACGAATGATATTGAGACGAGAATGAAAGACGTCTTCTGCTTCATCGGATTTTTTATTTATTTTTATTTATTATTATTGTAAAGTACATTTATATATTCATAATATCTATATATTTATATATTTTATATTTTGTATTTGATACACCGCAACCATCGATAGCATCACTTTCTCGAGTTTTCCCACGACAGTTACTAACAATACTTCCCAAACTTTGCAAATAAGTAATTTTTAGGCCAGGAAGTTTGCGGTGTTCTTATGCTAAAACTAGTTTAAAAAAATATCTTTCTAAGATTTGAACGCCACGAACTTCCTGGCTCTAGGAATCATTAACTTTAATCAATAGTTGAGAATTCGCCAACCGAAAAATTAAGTTCTTAGTTTCAATTTTAGTAACACGTGTATTTGTTCTGATCACTGATCACGGTGTAATGAGTGTACGCAGATACTCGTATGATTTCACTTATTCACAGAAGTATCATTACATCATTAAGTGATTCTGTAATTATTGGAAAGTAAATTTGAATTACAATAAACTTCAACGGTTGTAAATTATAAATAGATCTTAAACAATTCGCAAGATTGTTTTTTTTTTCTTTTTTTTTTTCATTTACAAAGATTTAATTTAGTACCGGTAAAAATAACGGCCTGCCCATGCTTGCATTCTTGAACCATAAAAGGCAAAACTTTGTGCGGTGGCTATAGCGTTCATACAAGAGCTACTTGCGCGGGCATTTACCAAAAATTATATTAATATTACTTATTGTATAAACCGTAATGCTTACTCCAAATAATCTTTTTATTCATATATAACCGTAACAATTATTATTATCATTATCGTTAACATTTACTTGTTCTCGGTTCATGGTTTCTATTACCTAAAAAATTCATTTCAAATAGTTGGATGACTTGCATCCAGTTGATTTGTATCTATTAAAAGTTAAAGCTATTTGTTGGTATTTTCTGTTGATTAGTTAAAAAAAAAAAATTATTAAATTTTTTTAACGTGATTTTGAAAGCTTAAATTACTAAACAAAAATTTTAATTAGCCGATAATCTTGACAATAGACTCAGTTTAGAAATTTTTTAAATTTAGATATTAAAGATAAGATTTTACATGATTTTAAGTGTAGTAATGGCCTGCGTATATATATTATGTACATAAGTGTAGTTAACACTAGTCAAATAATTACCAAGCTCAGTAAATGTGTATGGCTGAATAAATTTTTTTTCTTTTTCGTGCTATCAGTCGAGTCCTCGGATATCGCTTGCCCTCGTACTTAACTCGTAGAATATAACAAATAAAATATATATACATATAAATACATAAAACAATGCACAAGTAAAAGCGACGACGGGCATCAGTCTTAGGTAATTACATAATAGTTTAGGTACAGACATACTTACAGTACAGTCACTAATTATTATTATTACTAAATCCTAATGAAGTTACTCCTCGCAGTAGCAATCTGTATAAATATAAATTTTTTGCTCGTATATATTTATGTTGAACGCAACAGGATAATTAAAATTTCGACATTAAGCCTGTGACCTTGTACGTTTTGTTTTAATTTTCTATACATTATAGGTTTTTATATACATAAGTGTGTGTATATATAGGAGCTATTTATATTTTATGTATATAAGTAGTGACGCAATTTAACAAATGATAAGTCGAGACATCATATGTCTTCGGCAAGATGAGAGGTCACTTTAAATTTGTTTGCTTATATTTTTTGTTGGTTTCATTTATGTGCGATTTAATTATTACAATTTATTTAGCTATTTTTGGGTTGAAATTTTTTTTTTATAGAAGGACTAATGTTTTTATAAAAGTGACATTAAAATTAAAAAGTGTTAGCTTAAATTTAAAATTTTAAATTCAAGGATTTATATAAATATTTAAATATTATTTATATTAGTCATATACAATATAGACAAGGACTTTGAACTCGGTGGAATTTACTGGGGGAACAAAATCGATCGGCGATATGCCAAGAGCATGATCGACGCGTATGTTAATCCATTGATGTCTAACGCGTATTCTAAAGTCAAAGCATGTAACATTTAAATACATTTTTTTAATGTGTTATCTTGAACTTGACATAAGTATCAATATCATTACACAAAATAATTGATAGTTTATTACTTATTACTTTTTACCCTTGTAATTGTTAAATATCAAAACTTACATCAAGTAACATGAATCGGTAGTCAATATCTTACTCAGTAAAATTTAAATGTCAAAATCACGTGTAAAATGTCAATCTGAAAAATATTTTTATAAATTATGATAATTATTAAAATATCAAAAACAAAACCGCAATTTTTCATAGTTCAAATTTGCCTTTTATGGATCATTTTTCTGGGATAAGCAAAATCGTAATTTTAATAAATTTTTTTGGGCAAAATAAATTTTTAATTTAAAAAACAACATATTGTATTGTGATAATATTATTTTATAAAACTGCAAAATTTTTTACTGTTTTACAAAAAATTTTTTTTTCATGTCTTACATGATTCTTTCAAATCAATAGCAAGAAAACAATAAAAAAAATTGTTTACAACTCATCAGTACTCTATTATTAAAAATGAAAAACAAATCACGAGTTACTGTATGTATGATCTGGTGTTTGAAACTACGTGCGATGCATATATAGCTGCTTTTTAATTGTCATCAAGTCTTAGAACGTGTATATTTATATCAATGAATATAAGTATAGTATATAAATGACTAACAAGTAATACATAGTATACATATTATCATCATTATTGTTATTGTTAGTATAAATTGTTAAGTATGTTAAGCAAAAGTAAGGAATAGAAGTAAGAACTAAGAACGTGGTTCAGTTGTATTATATTAGCGTTGATACTTGTTAGTTTGTATCGAGCTCGTGATTACAAATGCCGATGCTTCAGAGCAGTGATGCCCTCTGACCCTCAACTCTGTATTTTTTATTTCATTACATCTTACTTACAAATATATTAATATGTAATTATTTTTTCATTAAGTTCTTAATTATTAGGTGAGGTATCTTAGCTGAATTAATTTTTTAAAACGTAAAACATAAAAATTACAAATTAAAATTACATCACTTGGAATTTTATTACCGTCACTATAAATAAACGCTCAGTTTTTATTGATTTTTTTAAGATACATCTCGTCAATAGAATTCAATTGAATCCCAAACATAAATCTTTTTTAAGCCTTTTACAATAATCTATGAAAAATTCATGATCTCTTTGATCGATATCGTAGAAAAAAATGTAATACGAAATATTGACAGCGAAAAATCATTTTATCTTTTATTTCTATATAGATTGAAAAGTACTCCTTATATTATTAAAATATTCCGAAAAATTAATTTTTATTACAATTTTTAATTGACATTCCTCCTAAAAGATGAAAGATACAATAAAATTGATATAAACCTTTATTATAAAAAATTTAATTTCATATACAACAAGTCCTTATCAACGTTATCGTATCTTTATTATTTTACTCATAATTTTAATTTTAAGTTTTTACAAATATTTTTTTTTTTTATTTATTACACCTTAGAAAGATAATTTTTAACAAGAATTTACCGAGTAGAAAAGTATTATTATGAAATTAAAATAATTAATTTTTGTCTTATTCAAATCTTAGATAAATATTTTGACGTAAAAAAATGTTAACAAGTATAATTGCTCATAATTTCAAAGACTATTTATTTAAACTTTTAAAAATAGTGGTTTCAAAGTCTGCTATTTAGCTTTAAAAATAAATTTACAATAAATCTTAGCGGTAGATTGAGTGGGCCAAATGCTTTTTATTTAGTGTAATTTTTATTTATATTTTTTGTAAATGTAACATTTACCTTCCACGATCCCAGCCCACAAGCACAAGAGTGAGAGTTACATGCTCGTGTACTGTCTGTTAAGCTTAATAATTTATAATGAATTGTAACTCGATTTAAACACTAGCTATCTTTATTTATATCATACTAAACTACATCCAATAAATTTTTATTTGCTCCACTTATCTAACACATCTATACCTGTATCTTGCAATATCAAATGACAGTAATAAAAAATAATTATCACCAATACAATTAAAGTAATTATACAAAAAAACTAGACAAAGTAAACAAATCGATTATTATTTATCAGATTAATTTGTAATTGCATCAGTAAATAATTAATATAATAAAAAATTAAAGCCGGTAAAAAAAAACGTACACAATTATAAAATATTATTAAAAAAAAAGAATTCGATACTTATCCTTTATGGCTGATGTTAAAGGAAAGGATAAATTATTAATAAGTCTCATAATATTGAAGATAACAACGTTAATGATGATATTACGTTAATAAAAAAAAAATTTGATAACCAATACACAGCGCAAGTGGTAAAACTGGACCACAAGCTATAGAAAGTACCGTTAATCTTATCCCACACAGTTGAGTCGTGAATGAAAATAAAAATAAATTTTTATATTTAATGTAATGCGTTAACCACCGTTCTCATACTCTACTAAATACACAAAAAAAAAAACTCTATTGTCCTGTCCGAAGAAATTTCTCCCAATTGTCAGTGAACCGCTTACCTTCATTAGATGAAGCTGAAGCTCTTGACACGCCTTTTTTATTCAAATGTTTATACAGCGACAATAAAATAGGACGAGACACTTAAGTGTTTACAGATTAAATAAAACAGTCTTGTTAATCTGTTACAGATGCCACCAAAGACAAATCGTTGTCCAGCTTCTACTGCGTCGAATTAAATTATTTGTACGTTGTCATTATTTCTAATATATTTTAATATTAATCATCTATTTAATTGTATATATTATGCTTATGTCTTTTATAATAATTTATTTTTGATTATTTTATCAAAAGTATTTTGATATCGTGTTAATTTTGTTACTCAACTTATTATCAAGTCAATGCAATTCAAAAATTTAATTGTCGGTATTTTAAATGAAAATTGTTTTTTAATTTTCGTATATTTTTACTTTACCTATATGATAATTTATTGACTATCGATACTTAAATGATTATGAAAGACTATTGATGGCTTGTAAGTTACAAAATTTGAAAAATTATTTTTTTTTTAGTGTGATAGGTTTATGGATTTCATATAGGGTGTGGTTATAAAGTTGAGAAAATTTTTGGATTTTATTTTACTAATTTCATATAAAATTGTAAAGTTCCTTTCAATTGCAACCCACGAGGAATAAATAAAGTAAAGCTACAAGGCTCATGTTATGTATGATTATTTTAAAATTGATCAGAAGTATAAATAAAATTTTAACTTGAAATTCTTTTGAACACAAAATTTTATAAAAAAATAGAAAATAAATAATACAGTTAAAATAATTAATACCGACAATAAACTAATTTCACTATCTCTTGCAGTATAAATTTTTCGCTGATTACGACATATAGATATTACGCCATCAATATACAATTTAAATTTCGATAACAAATATAAACAAAAGCTTATCAGCAATGTTTTTCTAACTAAAAATTCATTTCGAATAAATTTTTCATTGATACTTTTATCTGTACATATTTTTTTAGTTGCTAATAAATATTATTGCGAGATGTCTTACGATCTCCGAGGACACTAGAGGCCAAACCACTTTCGACTTTCGAGTTCGCGAATAAAACTTGCTTGTCTGTTCTTCTGCGATATGCGTAATCGGATATTCGTACTACGGTGGATATTGTCGACACTTATTATTATTATTATTTTTGTTTCATAAATATATATCAATACATACAAGTTAAACTTTTAAAAACACGCCCAACAAGATCCGACGTATCATTCGTGATCGGAATATAATATAAAGAATAACCAGTAACTACAATCGAATTGTTACTAGTAACAATTGTAATTATCGTTTCTATTCTCACATACCATCAGCAAGTAGAGTTATCTTAAAAAAAAATTTCAATTCATAGCTAAGCGCAATACATCACGTTTCAATGTAATATATGTATAAAAAAGTTAAAAAACAAGATTGTCAAGTTAACGTATGTTATTAGTTCATAGTAATACTCGTCAACATTATTCTTTATATTTGTAATAACTTGTCTTTCTCGAATATTTGTTTCCTTTCTGTACACGACTGCTGCACAGTTATTATTATTATTATTCCCACCGTCATTATTATTCTTATTAATATTATTGTTATTAATAACTTTTTTTTATCAATTCAAACCTCACGCTACGTGGACTGTAAGCCTCTGTGTCTACAAAATTATTATTGACGCATACGTGTCAGTTTGGTCGCTTCCTATGCAAATGTATTGTAAATAGATACACTATAGTACAGCTAGCTTATTCAAAACTATTATTCAAATGCATTTATTATAAAAGATAAATTTTTCGGAGAAAATTTTTTTAACTTCAAACATTATTTATCATTATCAACTAATGCTTTTATCATGTTAATCACTAGTTATGGAAATATTTATTTTTTGATGCGTATGGATAAAAAAATAAATGAAAAAGGTCAGCAAAAATTGATAATTTTTAATTTAAAAATTTTTCATTGGTACATCTTTTTAGTAATAATTCAAGTAACGAAAATAATATTTATTATATTTGTTAGTCTACACAATCACTGAACTTTTTATCATCGGGATATCTTTTATCGATATCGGCAGCAAACTTTATCAGTGATTCGAAACGACATCTTTATAATGTGTCAACCCAGTAAATTATATTTCTTAATAAATGTTATGCAATAAATAATTCTCATGGATACTCATACAATAATTACAGCCTTTGGAATATAAATAATTTTAATTACAAGCTCTCAAACGTTCATTAGCCTACTAACACTGTAACCGAAAACCAATTATGAATATGAATAATTAATATTTAATAATAATTTAACTAATATTTATATATATTTTTTCAATAAATCGTTTCTCTGTAATTATTTATCTGTTACTGATTTCAGATCGACAGCAGCTTGACGAGACAACGTCACTATCTAGATGAAAAAAAGTAAAATTAAAAAGACAGCAAGATAAATAATAAAATGTCAGCACGTGAATCCTCGCTGGTTGTTTTTATGCTGACACTGGTGTTACTAAGTGAGCCAAGGTCTAGCAATGGACTCTGCACGCTCGGTAAAAATGGTACCCTGGCTCGGTGTCACTATCTCGACGACGTAAATACCATTGAAGAAATACCGCTGCAGTGGCTGAAAAGTCTCAGAGTTTTATCAGCCGGGCGGCATTTGTCCGCGGACAATCGAGCATTCGAGCATCTCACTAACCTCAGGCACTTGGACTTGTCTAACGGAAAACTCAGGAAATTAGATCCCGGATGCTTTCGTCAGCTGCCTAGTCTTCGGACTCTCGACCTCGCTGACAACCACTTGACCCACTTGTCACCTGGCACTCTCCAGGGATTAGATCACCTTCAGTCTTTGAACTTAAAAAAAAACTTGCTCGAAGAAATTCCTGCTGACGTAGCTGCTCTTAACGACTTGAAGCACTTGGATATATCCCACAACAATCTCAACTGCGACTGTGAGTTTCTAAAACTACGGGACAGTATTATCAAGCGCGGGGTCGCTCTTTCCAAGAAAACGATCTGTAATGCCCCGGAAAGTTTGAAAGGACAACTATTAATCGAATTGAAAACCTATCAGGTCTGTATGGCCGATGAGCTCGACGACAGTCTCGATGGCATGCAAATGGATCAGCCACTGGCTGAAGAAGGCTCCGGTGAAGGCTCGGGGGACGCTTTCGATGAATTAGATCCCGAAGATATACCCGATGACGAGGAAAAAGTATCAGAAAGTGAAACTCACTCTAACACAACTTCGATACCCGTTCAAGTGTCGCTGACACCTGAGACTACAACTTCCAGTCAAGGAGATGGAGACGACGGAATTTTCTTCAACGAAGATACCGAAAAACATTCGACATCTTCCACTACCACAACTGTGTCCACATCTTTAGAAACAACGACGGAAATCCCCGTAGAAACTACCGTGGCTGTTGTTGAAGACAAGGAAGATAATAAAGACAAAGGAGAAGATAAAGACAATGAAGAAGATAAAGATAAAAACGATAAAAACAAAGAAGAAAATAAAGATAAAGTAGAAGATAAAGAGAAAGACGAGGAGCTATGGGAAAAAGAAGGCTCCGGAGATGACGATGCTGATGATCCTTGGATAACTGAAGGCTCTGGTGAAGGTTCTGGGGTCGCAATTCCTCACATAACTTGGGACGAAGACGAGTCACTGAAAAATATGAACAATAGTCAAGATAACACCAGTGAAATGGTGCCTACATCGACGACTGAGTCTACAGGAATAATTAGTTCCATTTGGGGTATACTCTGGGGCACGACTCCACCACCTCCCGCTTCGACTACTGAAGAATTAGATCTTGAGGAAGAGCAATTTATTAAAGCGACATCTGAAGCTACTGAGGAAGAAGAAAAGCCGAAAGAAAAAGTAGAAGAAGAGGTAATCACGCCAGTACAAGTGGTTCCAGTTGAGAGCGAAAGTATCAAACCGGGGGTTCTCGATGATCATAAGCTTGAACAGGTAAAGGTTGAATCACCGGTTGACGTTACTGGAACAGATGCTGCTGCCGATAAGCAGGAAACGCAGAAAGGAATGGGTTCTTATGTGGTTCTCGCAATTCTATTGGCTGTACTCGCGACTTTGATAGGTTTTGCGGCTTACAAGGGGAATTTCTGCAGAAAGGGGCGCAAACGTAATGATCACGACGACAATAATGACGTTGAAAATGGAACAGAGTTAAAGGACTTGAGAAAATCACTGCTAGACACTGCGAATTCGACACAACCGAAGATTTCTACTAATGGGAACAGTAGCAAGCCTGAAAGTATGCCGTTAGTGAGCTCCGGTAAAGGTGATAATGGTATGAAGATAAACGATGACGAGCCGACCGCCAAGTACATTGGCACAGTCAACGAATCCCTGGATCCTGTGAAACCTCCGAGAAAATCGTTCTCTCCGGGTGATTTTGATAGTAATGATAATCACAAAAAGGATGGGACTAATGGTAAAATAGTTACCACGCCTCAGTTGTCCTCAGATCCGTCAATAATGCGATATCCTAAAGTATCGAATAATAGAGAGGTTATGGCTAATGGTGGCGGCAACCGTGACTCCCTGTCCTCGTCTGGATCCCACTCACGGCTGTCAAATTTACGACTCAATCAGGATCTTCAGCCGCCTGGTAGCCCTGGTGCTCAACGCGTTAAAATAACTCTTCAAGATATTCCTGACAGCGTACCAAAAACGCCTCTACTTATTACGAGAACAAAAGCCGGCGAGAACCTAGTCAAGACCTCCTGAAGATTATTTTTGGCAACTCAAATTCTATTCCTCGATTACGTTATATTGTTTAAATTTATTTAATATATTAATGTGATGGTGAGGAGACTCTTTTTTTTTGTTTCTCTTCAGGGTCCAATACTTTGTTGACTTTAAATTTCTTGTTATTTTTTATTATTTAATTGATTAATTAAAGTTGATTAATTAGTTGAATAATTACGACGACCATGAAGACATATTTTTATATTGACTGCCGTGGCTTGTTGTTGGAAAGCCCTTTCGCGCAATCGATTTCATAAATTAAGTAGAAAATTAATTTTTAATTTATTATTGATTAATATTAATATTAATTAATTATTATTGATTTTAAGATTGTAAGTTAGCGTAAATGTCAATATTTTAAAAAGTTATTTTTTAAATGAATATATATGTATACATTTTTTTATATAGATTTTTTTGATGAATATTTATAGATGTAGGTGTAATGAATTTAAAGAAAGTCCAATTCTATAAATATGTAAATGTTAAAATATAATTAGTTATATTTAATTGAATTAATTTAAGTCAAAGTATAGTCTTATAACAAGGCATTATTTATACTGTTGTTAGTTTTAAATGAATATTAAAAACATTATTAATTCATTTTTAATCACAGAATTTTAGAAAAATATAAATACTCATTTATTACCTTTAATTATATCCTTTTATTCTACAAGATTATTGCGTGATAAAGAGAAATTGAAGAAGTATTTCACGTCGAGTAAATTATCTTTGTTAATTTTTTTTTTTATAAACATAAATAAATAGACAAATAGGACTTTTTGTTTTAGAAGAAATTAAGAATTTGTTTTGTTCCAAGTAGTTGAATTTTTAATTCTGGTACTTGATATATCGTGTTAATATAAGTGTATTCATAATATTGATGAGGTAAGGTACAGAGCATGAGATACGATTCAAAACAGAATAAGTGAGAAAAGAGATAATATAAAAACCGGGACTTTTCCGGCAGATGGTAGCAAGTGTTTTTCCTCTATAGACATATTAGGAAAGGTTTCAAGTTTGAATAAATATGCAAATGAATTCCTTTTTCTTTTATTCTCACCGATTAAGTTTGAGAATTTAAAAAAATTATTTGTGACGAGTGATACTTTTTTAAGAAGGTTCATTCACACATGTTAATTGAAGTGTCAATCAAATATTTAACAAATGAAGAAAGTTACATTACTGTATAATTTAATGATAACATTTACAACTGAATATATTATAAAACATTTGTCATGATAATATTTTAATGATAGAACCTTCTCACAAGTACAACTGATGATGAGAGATAAATTTTTTTTTCATGACCTTCGTAACTTTTATCTGTTATTGAAAGTTCATATCCGAAAAATTTCGAAATTTTTTCTTACATCACTTATCATACAAAAATTAAATTAAATTTCATGAGTTGATTTTACAAAGTCTCACACAGCAATGATTTAATTTGTATTGATTGCATCAATACCTAAGAAATTATTCTTTGGTATAATTGTTTAAAGAATTTCATTAAGCTACATAAATATTTTTTAATTACTATAAAAAAAAATTTATTTAATCCGTTAGACTCTTATTAAATTAATAATTAATATTATTATTTATTTATTTCAGCCTTGAGGGCCTAGAAATAGGACTGAGTACATATAACTTTACATAATCTTATTTCTATTAAATTACATTTACTTATTTTACTTATTTCGATTATTTTAACTTAATACAATGTGCAGAATTCTTTTATTACTTCTCTATATACGTATATATTTTCATGATATATTTTTCATTTCACGGCTCTGTCTATTTTATTTTATATTTAATATTTAATGATTTTATATCTGTTTGGTATTTACACTGCCTATCTTTATTATATCACACATAATTGAAACAATGCAAAGTTGCTTCTATTCTTTGTTATCCTTCCTCTTTCTCCTTCGCTTCCTTGGGTTTCTTCCGTATGTCGCGTTTTTTCTTCTCTATTTCTTTCAACCAGGTAGCTGCTTCTTTTTCTCCTTCACTACTTAATATTTCTTCAATTGAAAGCGCTGTTCTCTTTACCTCCTCGCATCCCTCCCACCAGTGTACTATTAAGTCTTGTCCCTTGCCACAAAGCCAGCATTTCTTCTCTTTATCACTTTTCCAAGTTTTGTTGGCTTCCTCTAAAGTTCCACATCTTGCTTTTGCTATTATAGCATAATTTTCTTCATATCCTCTTTCTAAGTATGACGGCAATTCACCTGTATATATTTCCTTGTATCTTTGATTGTACTTTAGTTTTTCTATTTTATTCCATTGCAGCTGCCTTTGTACATCCATTCCTCGTGTTTTTATCTCGATACCAATAGATCCTCTTGCATTCCTAATTCTTTCCACTTCTTCTTGACTGGGTCCGCACTCGTTTAGGAGTTTCGTCCTACATTTTAAACTCTTTTTACAGCCTTTTCCTTTGATTCTTTCCATTAGACATTCTTTCACAATTCCTCCTTTCTTCATGACCTTGCTCTCATAGTCCGCTACTAGCTTTGCAAATCTCAACCTGAGTTTTTCACGTTTAGTCTCTTCAAATAGTACACAATCTGGTGTGCATCTTTCTAACCCCAGTATCCATTTTAGATATTTCTTCTGTACCCTTTCCATTTCTTCTACTTCTTCCCACCCCCACAATTCTGCCCCGTACGCCATTACACTCACCACTAGGCTAAGACTCTTATTAAATAAAAAATTTTATTTAAAAAATTCAATGTACATAAATACAAAATTAATAACATACTTTATCCCTATTTAAATAATTATAAGATAAAAAATAAAATAATATTAATAATTACAATTTTTAATTTAAACAAATCTACTCCTAGAAATTTGTTCGCTATTGTCACACGGTTCAGGCGAGGAAATGAGTGAAGGCGAGGAGGGAGTGTAGAGTGGCGGTGATACCGGCGGTATGTAAGTTCCACTTCGAGGTTCTCGTGGTAATTCGATCACCTGTATGTTATCAAGATTCACTTCACGCCTGGCACTGACCATACGATTTTTCAGAACATCTGAATCTTCGTCGTCGCTCGAATGTCCGTTTTGCTTGAACAGCCGCTTCTTTTTCCTCGCATTCGAGGGTCTAGCTCTCAAAGTCCGTTCCCAATTGTTATCAACACTAGAAGCTTCAGATTGGTTTGCGTGACGGTTCTCCGAATTTCTTTCCGGTCGTTTGGGATCAATTTGTCCCGATCCGGAAGAAGTCGGGAGAGCGTTTCGTCTCTGGGAGACATTTCTTGTCCTCCGACTGCCACTTTGAATTTTTCTGGTCCTAGAATCAAGAGTGTCTTCACTTTTTGTTCTCTTGACCACTCGTTTGCGTTGTCGCCTTCGTTTTCGATTAAGTGTCTCGCGATCGAGGGATTGCGCGGATTGACCGATTCCCTCTATCGAGATAGTGTCCAAGGTTTCCAAAGATCGCGCCAATCTCGGCATCTGAACAGCTTCTTCATAAGTAGGTGGGCCTATCAGTTCTTCCGGTTGAACACGTGGGACGTTTTCTTGACGTCTCGTTTCCTCCAAATGACTTCTTGTAGAAATAATTTATTTTATTTAAATTGAATATATAGCACAATAAAATAAAAAATTAAATTAAATTAATTACCGTCTGTGGAGTATCAGTCGTTCTCTGGCTTCGGCTCGTTCAGCTTCGCGTAATCTCAGCAATGCCTGTCGTCTTTTTTCCTTAAACGTGTGAGCAACGGAGGCGATACTGCCGAAAATTAGGACAGATATCAAAAATCCCATGACTACTAATCCGTAAGTCCTGTCGGAGCGTTTAATTTCAGATCGATCTTCGTTCCAAAAAGACCGACATGCAGTCGACCACGAGTATCCTGATACATTTGCCGGGCTTTCACATATAAGACTCGATGAAGCTGTCTTTGATGACTGAGTAAGATAGCGATATGATGGATACAATTGTATACAGTCACAACGCCACGGATTGTCGTCTAGGACTATTGTGTTCAGATTGTCATTCAAACTGAATATCTCGTAGCCGATACCTTCTGTTAATCGATTACCTATTTTAAATTTTAATTTATTATTTCATGATTAAAATAATAATGGGTACTTGTAAAATATTGCGTTGAGTCTAAACTTACCGGACAAATTGATATTATCCAGAGCGAGCAAATAAGCAAAACTCTCGTTGGTTAATCTCGTCAATCGGTTGCCTTCCAGGTAAAGACTCTGCAGAGTTTGCGACTGCAACCCTGAAGAAAACGACTCGAGTCTGTTTTCACTCAAATCCAAAATTTTCAAGGCCGGCATTTGTCGCAAACTTTCTCCGGGTACAAACTCGATTAAATTGTAAGACAAATCGAGAATAAGAGCTGTTGTGGTCAAGTTCACGGGCATTAATTTTATATCGTTGTAAGACAAGTTTACTGATCTTAGATTTACATTGTCTCGCAGGAGAGCCCATGGTAGGGATTCTAAATTATTGTGCGACAAATTCAGGACATCTAACTCTGGTAGTCCAGCAAAAGAACTTTGGTTCAGTTGCGACAGGCCATTGTTGTTTAAATACAGACGCTCGAGTTTTTTATTCTTAGAGAATATTCGGTCCGGTAGAAGTCGGATTGTGTTGTAAGAAAGTATTGCGTGGGTGAGTGATGGCAAACCATGTAATCCTGGACGGTCCAAGTTGCATTTTGATACGTCGAGGCGCTTTAATTTATCATGCCTCAATGTTTCTTTTCTGATGAATAATAATTTATAGTTCATTAAATTTTTATAAATTTTTTATGTTTAAAGAAATTATTTATTAATAATTTGTGTGCAAAATTTTTTTTTGTCTTGAATATTTTATTTTCTATCATGATTGTATAATTTATTAAAATACCTGGTACTAAAAGCCAAACTTGGATTATTTGACATCCGTAATTGCTCAAGCTCCGGCGTATTTACAAAAGTATTTGGTTGTAAATAATTGAGTAAACAATTCGACAGATCAAGCCACTTAAGATTTTGGTGACTTAGATTATCAATTGATTTCAGTGGGTTTTTATCTAGTTTCAGCGACTTCAAGTTAGGAAGTCCGATCAGTGATTTATTGTTTAGATATGTGATAGCTGTAATATCATAAATTTCATTAAAAAAAACATCAATAGTTGATTAGTATTAAATTTAAATAATAACTTACAACATTCACTGACGTCCAAATATTGAGCATTTATATTTTCTAAATTCTCTAAATTACTGACCGGATTTTTCCTCAAGGTTAAATGCTTTAGATTAGGCAACCTTGAAATCACTTCAATACTTACAAAAAAATTCTCGCTCAAATCCAGATGTTCAAGTTTCCATAAATTTTCAAACTCGTCTGGCAATTTATCCAATTTATTCCTCGAAAAATTAATAGTACTCAGTTCTTTCAGACGTCCAATGTCTGCTGGAATACTTTTTAAGTTGTTTTTTGACAAATCCAACGCTTCCGTCTAAAATGAAAAATATTTTAATTTAATTTCTTTCAAATAAAAAAATAAAGTAATAAATTACCAAGCCGCTAATTTTTTTCGGAAATTCCTCGAGATTTTGGTTCGAGCAAACGACACTCCAGGGCGCTCGTTCCAGTCGGCATTCACATTTTTCCGGGCAATAAGACCGGGAAGTCGAAAAAAAATTAATTGCTAAAATTACCAATATTTCACAATTCTTCATTATTTACAAAAATTAAAATATATTTTTAGTCAGGAAATTCCACAGATTATTCACATTGATAAGTCTTAATAAATATTTTTTTAAACTCGACAAGTACACTTATCGCTGGACACAGCAACATACTATTTATTTATTTATTCAATACTACCATAAAATTGAACAATACTATCCAAATATTCATTTCTAATGAACATTTTTTAGTTAGATTTTTAACAAAAATTTCAACAGGGCGTGTCGTTATGCTCACCTGCTATTGAAACTACCAACTGACTTATCTTCGACGTACATCTCTCGGCTCAGCTTATCTAAGCGTGAGATAACTTGTCGTTGACTTGTTAAAAAATTTTTAACCTAGGTTTAAATTTTCATTTACTTTTGTAAACAAATTCTAAAAATAAGTATTTTTTATTCTTTTATCATCCATCAATTATTTTATTTATAATTCTCAATACTTAATAAACAATTTTTCTTAACAATAAATTTGACTAAAAAAAATATACTAAAGAGTTGATTGTAAATCGGATATTGAATACATCGGTGGTCAGTCGCCAAAGTAAAGTACTTAAAGCCTCTCTCGGCTGACCCATCCGGATATTTTCCCTTTACTTTCGTCGTTTCAGTAGCGTAAGCTCAAGTAGAGTCTTTCTCTCCTGTCTTTTGCTTTTAAATCCCGTCTGTACTGTATGTACAGGTTTGAGTAAAGTTTATACTCTTTTCCGACATAACAGATACATGCTACCCATAAATACAAATAATAAATATATAAAATAAATATGAGCATGAAATATATATCGTCCATCTAGTTCATAATAAATCCTGATTCTACTTCATCTTCGGTGTATTTTAACTCGCAAAGCCGCTCTCAGACAAAAAAAAATTAAATGAAATGGGTAGTAGAAAATCCCTGTGTTGGTCAGCCAAATGTGGTAAGCTAAAGACCGCGCAGAAGCATTTGAATTGCGAAAAAGTATTTTTCACACATCGGACGTGAGCCAATGGGATTTGGTCACACCCTCAGGAGGGTGTAAAAGGTTTAGCTTAGCGCCGGCGCTTAGTCCTAGGGCTTATCCTCCTGTTCAGCGGAAATACCCCTCGAGAGTGCGCCGACGTTATACCTGTTGCTAAAGCCAACCCCTTTACGCGATTTCACAAATCCGCGGGTTTTAGTCTGATCCGCGTGGTCACGCCTCAGGCAGGAGAGTTTAATATTTGTGTATTTTTTATTCAATCTTTCTCCGCGAAGGGTGTTTCTTGTGCCAGAAAAGTTCAAGACAAAATTTTAACCTTAAACTTTTACAGGATAAATATTTTTATGGATTATAATGCAGGATTAATAATTATATTTATAAAAAAATTAGATATGAATCAAATAAAATCCTTAAATAGTTAGTAAAAAAATAAAAATATTTTTAAAGGGTTGATTTAATTGAATTTACTACTGACAATTGACGATCAGTGATTGACCTTCGTGAACTCGGTATAATTAAAATTCAATCAGAGCCGTTGCAAATGCAGATAAAAGTTGGCCGCGAGAGTAGTCAGTAGAAGCGCAGGAGCAATGAATAAGGGAGTAGAGTTATAATACAAAACCGTAAGTTGGAAATAAAATAAAAATAATAAAAGCAAGTAGAGTGTTAAGAGAGAAAGGCACGAATAAAGTATATATAAAGTATTACAGAAGTGAAGTGCCGAGTGTATAAAAAGCGACAATAAGGGACCAGGACTTGGGGACACTGGATATAATATCATTTAGTTGGTATCTCTGTCGATAGTAGGCTGTAGGGTGCAGGGTGTTGGTTCTTCACTAGAAACCGGTTATATATTTTTAACGCTTTCATTTCCGTCAGAGTCGTACCGGAAATAGCGCCGCGATACTTGGCGGTGTTTCAAGTATTGATCAGTTTATTCCGGGTACCACCCACCGGACGACGGGTGGAAACTCAGTCGGCTCCTACCCCACACGACAGACCCGGAGAGCTCTACTCCTACTCTTTGCACTCGCGCTACGCTGCGATGAGTCGCTGAGAAATACGTACACTCCTACCCTCACCCTCACCCTCACCCTCAACCCCGCCGAGGTGCTTTTACTCCTCCCTCTCCTTCTCCTCGATCTCCAACTCATTTTCTTACTCTTACTCTCACCCTTATACCTTATACTTATACTTATATAAACCCGTACTCTCGTTCCTCTTTTACCTTCTGCCTGAACTCATCCACCTCTTCGCTTCTTCGACAAGTATCCCTCTGGAACATCTTCAACTATCCTCTGTTCTCGTCTCGTTTATATACACCAGACGTTATTTTCTATTGAAAATCATCTTGACTTTTATGTTTAACTCTTATCTATCTATAAAAAATTACTATTTAATATTGGGTATAGATTTTAATGAAAAAAAAATTTCCGTGTGTATCATGTTTTTAATTTTTTTTTTTCACTTTTTTCAATAATATCCAATAATTTGATCAATTATTTTTGAAAATATATATTTTATAAATCATTTAAATAAAAAAATATATTTGACTGAAATTTTATCTAAAAAAATCATCACTATGATGTATGAAAACACTTATCAATTTTTTAATTAAAATTTTCATCATACCACTATTTTCATAAAGAGTTCGTCTGTTAGAATTAATCTTTTGAATATCAACAAATCTTATAAAATCTAAATAAATTTTTCGGCCTGTATTAGCACACATGATTCATTTACAATAAATAAATAAGTACATAAATAGAATTGAAGACATAAGAATGAAGAAAAAATAGCCACTTACCCTCGAACTCTGGAATAATTTCATATTTTTCTCGACGATTCCGTTCCCCTTTGGTCTTTAAGCTTGTCGGGTATAAATAGCAGCTTATCTTTTGTCAGTTTCGACATCGGGTGCCCTCACTGTGCACAAAGCCAAGTCCTACCGTACATACACATTTTAAGTACTTACACATCCATACAAGTGATTATATGTGTACACGAAAACATATATAGTACATACTTCAATAACTCAACTTTCCTTTCACTTGGTCTTCTCGTTCGCTTTCACCCCTTCGCATCGACATAACACACATCACGGTTCTAAGGGGGCGCGACGTCTTTTCAAATGTGCACTCGTAATTGCTCTGGCATGTCCCTATAAATCAAATCCGCCGACGACAGTATTTCTTCTTTTTACACTCTATATAACGCTGGGTAAAGGAAGGGGTAACAGCGCATCTACATGTATAGACGTATCAAATACACATACATATATGTTACCTTCTCTTCTCACACTACTTTATACTTAATAAAGGTATTTACATACTTAAGAAAAATATTTTTTCGATCTACTATAGTAACTTTTTTTTCACATTTATTAATTTTTAATGTATTAATTCTTTGAGATTTCTTATTGATTTTTCAATGTCTGACTTTTTTTTTATTGTAGTATAAGGCAAAAAGTCAATCATGTACAAAAATAACTAACGAATAACCTGCGAATAAATCTTGAACTAAAAATTCACTCGAAGAGCTCAACGATGTAAATGTGAGCTCAAAAAGCTCAAAACTTCATAATAGATCGATTTTTGTGCGTTTTGAACTTAAACATAGAGGAAAACTTAAGGTATGACCTGCAGGGATAAAATATTAATATTTAAAAAAAATTATTGAACTGAATTATTTCAATTAAAACTAGTTTTTGTTAAAATATTATTTCAAACCAATAGTTTTTTAGCTTAAAAACCTCGTGTGAAAATAGTCTAAATTCGGTTGGGTTTATCGTGTTGAAATTTGAAAGGATGCCGGGTGTTTGTGGTTCAGTGCGTCCTTAACGAGATCAGACTGTAGACAGCATCAGCGTCACCGCTGCCGGGTCAGAGAGGCAGGGGAGAAGAAGGATAAGGCGTGGGTGGTGTGGGAAAAGGTCTCAGTGAATAGTAGGCAAAGTAGGTAGCGCCGTATTCCGGAAGATGAGGAGGAGAATCGAATAGAAGGAGGAGACAGAGTTGAGGTGTGGATCCGCGCAGCACTCATCGAAGGTGTGTGAGGAGCGCGCAAGGTGCACATCTGTCGAGTTCCATCCTCTATACTACTCGCGGCACACATCATCCGGCATAAAGCTTTCGTCGATCGTCCTGCTTATGTAACACACCCTATATATCCGTCGCAACTTTCCGCCCTCTTGGTTTACTTGAGCCAGAGCGAGACCGAACTTGCTATCGCGAGGCTGTCTATCTGTCGTTTCCGTCACATTGTCTAATCACCACGTCACCACAACAACCCTCGCTGCTGTAGTAATACACTCTCTACTCTACATCTCGCCTCTACGCCGACAAATCCGCGGTTCTTACCCCTCCTCTCTTTTCTCTTTCCACTCTCCACCCTCGTGTTTTTTGTCAAACAAAAATATCCTTAAAGGTAAGGGTTTAAATATTTTTTCTCTCTCTATTTATCAGGAGCTTCTTCATTCTTATTTCTTTTAGTCTCGGTCTCTTACTTAGCCGACACCCTAACACCTTAAATCACGGAAATTGAATCTGACGTGGCATGCGGGATGAGCCCTATATTTTTGCTAGATTATAAACTCTAAGGGATTGCTTTCATGCGTTATCTTATGTATTATAAGCTGGGGGAGAAAATTTTACTCATTTATTTTATGTAACATTACTCACACATAAATACACTCTTTTATATTCTCTTGTTATTACATTTATATTTCATTTAAATTAAAATAGGTATTTACATTTATCTACTCATACGAAGAAAAAAATTAATTCTATTTAAACAAAAAAAATTTGAAGCTAAGCTAATCCCATCTCATCCCAGTCCGAGCTATCTAATAATTTTTCTCGCATATTCTATACACTCACATTAAGATGATCCTCTCCACAATCCTTTCTCAATCCTTTCCTACCTACGTGAATGTTGGAACGCTTAACGTAATAATTATCCGTAACTCCTATTCTTTCCCGCTTCACCGCATTATTTATATTTGTTACAAATGCTACATATTTTGCTAAAAATTTAACAAATATACGGATAATTAGAACAAATATATGGGAAAATCCCAGAAAGCTGGGAAAGCAAGGATGACACGCAAAGTCGTGAAGCGTTCCACATTTTTTAACAAATATAAATAATGCTGTGAAGCGGGAAAGAATAGGAGTTACGGATAATTATTACGTGAAGCGTTCCAACATTCACGTAACAGGATAATTGGTAGGAAAGGATTGAGAAAGGATTGTGGAGAGGATCATCTTAATGTGAGTGTATAGAATATGCGAGAAAAAATTATTAGATAGCTCGGACTGGGATTCGAACCCAGAATCATCTTAAAGAATTTTATTTGTCTTCAATCCAGTAAAAAAGCTCTTGACCAAAGTATAAAATTCACCTGGATCAAGAAAAATTTATTGGTGCAAAAACTTTTTTGCAAGATTCAAGACAAAATTTCTATAAATTTTCTTGATTCAAGATTTTTTTTCTAAATCCAAATTAATTGTTTTTTATTAGTATAAATATTTATTCATTTATAACACTATAATTAACTTTTAGAAAATAATTATAAGTCGATTAAAAATTTAAACTTTTACCGTTTGTGAAATTGTAATTTTTAAATATAATAAAAAAAATTAGATTTTATAACTAATAATTGGATGAACGCGTGTCATTAAGTTAATCCGTCTTACGCTTTATGCATAAAGAGATGATCCAAGGTTGCTTATCATACTTAGGGGTTCAAAATAGAGTGAGCAAGTAGCGGAGAGTTTAGTCTTAGTAATAAGGAGGGTGCGTTCACGGTTATTTTCAATTATCCTTCGACCTTGCCCCCACACCTACTGTACTACTATTATTATTATACATAATATACCTTTCCCTCATCTTGCCCATAAACTACTATACTTATTTTACATAGTTATAGTTGTAGATGTGTATATATAAGTAAATAGTATATAGCTTGAACATGACGGCTCACGTCGAGTCTAGAAGCAGCAAACCAGTAGTATAGGAATAAGGAGTATGGAGTTTCTACCCGTTTAGCTCGCCACGGGAAACGTGTATAATGTATGCGAGATGAAGACGCGAGTAAGGAGTACGACGCCTTATATACATACCTTTTTCCTACTCATACTGTATAGTACCAAAACCAGAATAGACTAAGATATTATAGAGGAGAAAATAGTGTGTATGTGTATGTGTGTAACGAACCGGGTGAGAAAACGTATCGCACGTCTTTCTTTATCTTCAACAACACAAAGTCCTTCTCTGTTCTTCACTATACGTTGGAAGAACGAGTCCTGCAACGGCACCCGACTAGTAGGGGTGCCCATAACTTATCGCAGATTTAAGGCTCTTAGACTTAAGGGACTCTAATAATAATATAGCGCCATTCCCGGCGGTTCATGGAAATCGCAACCGCCAAGACGCCCAAGAATGAGCGAACCTCCCGCGAGCTCTTTCTTCAGCTCAACAGATTATTGTTATTACATTTTTCTACTTCGCTATATATACACACTCGAGTAGTCGCACCGTGGACCTCGCGAATTTAAATTTAACGTTTAACCCTTTTCAGGTTATTGTTTATTCTAATTTCATCGAAAAAAATTTCTTTTTCACATTAACTTAGCAAAATTATCATAAAAAATTCATTGTAAACTTTTATTCTAATTGTTTTATAGAATTAAAAAATCATTTTAGAATTCAATATAATTACCAACTAATAATGGGTTTGGTATTGAATTTTCTAGTTTGAATTTAGTTATTTCTTGATAAAAGGAATTTCGTAATAGATATTATAATTATATTTCGCGGAATATTTTTTAAAATAGTTTTCAATCAATTAAATAATTTTAGGAAAGTTTTATCTCGATAAATATTGATAAATAATTATATTAACTTTGGTGAATCCTCAATGCCACATATAGTACCGGAGATCTGAACATTAAAGTTTTCTTTAAATTTAAAATGGATAAGACAAATGAAAAAAGGTGTGATTTAACGTCGGTGAATTTTCTAGATCTTTTTATGTGATGTAGAAGCATAAACAAAAGCCGACGATAAATTTGGCAAGTCGGAGAATTAATAAAAGATTACACCACGGTTATGGCAGTACCCGGTTGCGATAAGGCCGCGGTGTTTCCCAAGCGGGGCAACTAACACAGTACACAGTATAATACACTATACGCTAGACTGTAGACTGGAGTTGAGGTGAAGGAGACAAGTATACGGTATAGGTATGCCCAAGAAATAAGGATACGCCGAGGTCGAGGGGAATATAAGGCGTATAAGAACACGCTGCTGCTAAATCATCGGATATCTTACCCGTAATACATAAACCACCCTTCGCACAGCTTATACGCCACTCCGTACTTATATTTGTGCGGCTGCTATCTCGCCAGAGACTGCCAGACAAAGACGCCAATGTAGATGCCACATCAGCAATAACCTTCTCGAAATTACTGTCAAACATAAGACGGAACGCCAGTAAAAAATACAACTTAACTGAAAATTTACGTCCTTTGCATTTTTGTGTTTACTTCATACCCACGCGGCAGTCGGTGTAAATATTTATATTTATATTGATAATGACAAGTAGGGGCAAATTTAGTTATAGTCGTAGGTATCTAAACAGCAAATTGACGGATCCCTTGGACTCATGTCACTGTTGACTTGATATTAAACGTGGGATAAGACACCGACTTTGGGCTGGCTATGGCAAATACTAGTCACTGAGGGATCCTATTAATTGGGTAATATCGCTAAGGGCGCAGTACACTTTGACGCTGACAACCGACGAAAGGAGAAGGCTATCTTCTTTGATCTACACGGTTCATTTCATAACGTTGTGAACTTTCTTAATTAATTAATTGACGGTTTATTCGATCTAAGAAATTTCTTGAACTGCATTTAATAAGCCGGAAAATATTTTGTCTTAGAATCAATGCATTATAGAAATTTTTAATAAATGAATTCTAATTAATATTTTTTTTTATCCGTCCAATTCATAGCTGAATCCATTAATCATAATAAAAATTTTATAATCTACTTTGAGTTGACATTTATAGATTTAAGAGCCATATTTATTGATCTAAAAAATCAATCCTTTCCATTATAAATCCATCAAATAATTATATGATTAATGCTTCAGTATCGAGTGTAGAAATATTATAATTAAAAGTTTCTTAACTTACTGATAATCTGTGTTACAAAATCGTGGTTGTAATACATATTCATATATTACAAGAATCTGGTGGTAAGTTTTTAGTGGGCTACACTGTTAAGATATTAAGTATGAGTTAAGTCCACGAAGAAAAGAAAACTGGTATCTTAGTCGTCTTATTTAGTACACAGGCACCAGGAAGTACTCAGTGATCTATGGTAGGATTACGGTAGACGGTATTTCTTCATAACTGTTTCTCATGTTCCACTAGACCCCTTTCCTCAGCCGCAACTTTAACCTCAACCTCAACCACCTTCGCTGTCTAATGGCTATCTTCCATTTCTCGTCTTTACTCTATATAATATTTCGGGTCTCTTTTCGAATTATATTAATACTCTCTCTCATCTTAGTTACATACACGGGTGCTCGATGGTCCACACGTGCGCCATGTTGCTCGGAAATCTGACAAGAGTAACTTACAACCGGCTCGATATTATATCTATTGCAGCAAATAAAAGCTTCTGCTCATAAATAGAGTGCAGGGTGAACGCACCCTCCTCCGGGTTCGCTTTAACACAACCGCCGCATCACCACAACTACATCAGCCTCCCGCGGGTTCCCGGACCTGGAAAGCGCCAAAGAACCGCTACACCCGTGAGAGGGGGGAGCTTGTATCTTAATAACATTCATGAGCTCAGATATACCCAGTAGATTTATTGCCACGGCACCCACGGATACTACCAAGATTCACCCATCCCCTAAAGCTTTCCTTTAACTCGCTGCCGTTTTCTATCTTACTTTAACCGCGTTACTACCCCCGAGAAACTTCATTTGAATCTATTCTCTTATTCTTTTGTTATGTATGTCTGATTCTTAATCTTATAAATGAATTATTATATCCTTTAAATTATTCGATTTCGTTTATTTTAATTTCTTCACACTGAAAATATTCATAAATCATTTTGTTTTATTTTATTTTCTTAACTATTATACTTAATTAAAAATTTTCTTCAATAGCTTTTAGAAAGTAATATTTATTTCGAATAATGCTTATTATAAAATAATTGAAATTTTAAGTAATTAATTGTCTTCTTAAAATAATTATTGATGAATGATGAATAATATTAATTTTTATAAATAAGGAAAATAATATTGACATTTAAAAAAATAATTTAGTATCAAAGTTTAACAAGCAGGATATAGGACATTGAGAGTAGAATAAGCTGTTAGGTTCGGGTGAGCGGTTGGCTGACTACCTTTCCACTCAAACCAAGGCAATACAGATTTATGTAAGTATTTAACGCAAGCTCTTTGCTTTATCGCAGGGCGACCAGCCAAGTTGTCCCGTCTTGGCCGTCCGAAAATTTACCATTACGCTGTTCCTTGCCCATCTTAGACTTATTTCATATTTCTTTATCGTCGTATAAAGTACTCACGACTATTGCCCTAGCCTCCAAGCGGATTTATCCAGTAATCAAAAAAAAAAAAAGTTAACGTTTTAAAAAAAATGTCGAGTTATTAGAAAACATATTTTAGCAAATGGATATATTGATATAACCTTTTCAATAACGTCGTATACTTGGTCTTAGAGATTTTGCCGAGAGGGTTGATATTGGATGAAAGGGGGAAATAAAACCGATCGTGGTCTGTCCTCCCGAGACTGGCTAAGGAAGGATTTTGTGCGGTCGACCGTGTAAGAAAGCTAAAAGCCATCGGTCTATCGACCTCGATGACCGTCTTGGTCTTGGTCGCGACCTCTAACCTCTCTCTTATTTTATTTTTATACAAATAAATATTTTTAATACTTTCTGTAATATTTTTTTGATTAAAAAGTTTTTTAATATTATTAACTAAAATATTTTATTATTAATTATTTTAACGTAAAATATTTTTTCATTTGACTTTTAGTCATTACTTCAAACAACTACTGATTATAATTTTATTATATATCATAATACGATACTCAGATCAAAGACATAATATTTTTGATTAAGACTTAAAATTTTTTATTATATTATGCTTCAAAATTTTTTTTTTCAAGATGATTTTTGTTTCTAATCAGTAAAAATTATTTCAAAAAATAAAATTATGATATCTTTTACATAAAAATTAAATGACTAACAACCAAATCCAAAAATTCTTAATACATATTCAGTTAAAAATTTATAATTTATGCGCAAAAAAATTATACTTTACTTTAGCATAATGTAAAATAAAGGGTTATTATGAGTAGCAAAATTAATCTTATGTCTTATCTTAAGATTTGTACAAGAATTTAAAAGGGGGTAGTAGACTGGCCGACACAGAGTCTTGTAAAATCTTAATACTGTCTTAAGCCCCTCTCGCGCGACATAAATTATGTATCGTCCGGGCGCATAAGACGTTTGGATCCCGAAAGCACCTGGTATACCAGCAACTCAACTCTTCCACTCAGTACTACCACTATAGCACTACAACTACAACTTCAACTATCGCTAGTCTGTTTATTCACTAGTCGAGAACGCACGTTATCCTCTCGCAAAATTCATCTTCTCTAGCTCTGTTTCTGTTTAGTTGGTTGTTGTTGTTGTTGGTGCAGGTTCATTGTTGTGGACGGAAAATCCTCCACACTCTCTTATACTCAGACAATCCAAGTATATAAAGTGAGGTCCCTAAATTTTCTCAAAGTCTATAAGGGTTAAGGAATTAACCCGAGTCGTGAAGACACGATGAATAAGAGGGTGAAACGAAGACAACGAGTATAAGGTATAAGGTATACGGTAGTCTTGAGCTCTGTGGTACGAGTAAGGGTATAAGCTTAATAACCCTCGATTCAGACTTTATTCCAGGGTAAAGTCCAGAGTCCAGAGCACCAAGTTCCGTGTGCTTGACAGAGAAAAAATAAATGACAGATAAAGACCCTTGGTGAAAGCCATTACAAGGATTTCTTTTATTTACGCCAGCGAAAAATACCCCAAGAGACTTGTTACTTATTCTTTCTCGTTTACTTTACTCACTGTGTATTATATCTGGTCTTCTAAAGACACCGTGTCCACTCATACTAAAGTTATTGACTTAAACTCGAGAGGCTAAATACCGTGATCTCGAATGCTCAGTAATCTTTGTGATACCACGATAGATCTTGCCAAACGATCCAGATAAAAGTATCCTCGATGGATTTCCGACAGCATTATATACTTACTAGATAAGTTAATTCCTTGGAACGACCAGCAAACACCAGCTCGTATATCAATTAAGCCGTGATTGCGGATAAATACCGAGGGCTCGCAAAATATTATATCATTTTTTTACGGGTCATTTATTTTTTTAATTAATATATTGTTGTGCTTTCTTTATCGTATAATCCGCCTGTAATATACTGGAATTTTAATCTTAATGTTTTTTTTTTTTTTTTTTTTTTTTTTTATTCATGAGAATTTATTAAAACGGAATTTACTTGGAATAAGCGAGATAATTTATCAGAGATAATGTTAACTACGAAATAAAATAAAAAAAATGAATTTTCATAAAAAATGTTTTGAATTTTTGATTAAAAAAAATTTTTATAGCAACGATGATAGAACAATTAATTTAAAAAATAATAAAAAAGTAAATTTTGTAGAGAACCATTTTGAAAAAATAAGTAAGGATTAAAGAATAAGAAAGTCGAGTTGATGAGGGCGGAAGATAGAGATGAGTAATAAAAAAATGAAAGCTTGATTTGTACAACCTCATCTTCTGGCATCAGAGGAAGCTGGAAAAAATAATAAGAAGCTTCTTCGTGCATCCCCAAGGATTATTTAAACCAATCCCGGCTAATTTGCAAACCTCTCAAATTCGCCATTTAATTGTCTCCATCTCCGTTTCTGTGGAATTATTTCTACAATAAACTCGAGTTAAGCGTGCTCAGCTCATACACTTTAATCATGTATAATATTATAAATAATAATGATAATAATAATTACAATAGTAATGAATGCATTTATTCAAATGAAGGGAGTCAATAAAATAAATTGTCGATTATTTACTACAAAAGTAATAATTTTAGAGAACCGGTGTAAATAATTCTGCAAACAGAAATCGCATCCGGAGTCTCCCTAACCATCTGGAGCGTATTGAAATATATATTATTATACATTGTTACATATCTGACGTTTTTGACGTCCGGCGAGACGTGGAAATAGAGGACAGTTAGGCATAGGCCTATATCCTTACCGGCACGGGAGATACGAATAGTATAGTGACCGAGAGAAAAGACAGACAAACTCGCTCACGTTGCCAGCAGAGCTATTATTCAGGAACTTTGGTGACAGCTCTCCGGATAGCGAGATAAGAACCTTCTATGAATACTCAATGCTCGATGTTGACAATGAAAACTCTTGTCAGGTTATATGTCCTGCATCATCTTTTGCTCCTTCAGGACTTTGATGACTAATAATAAATTTAACTCGTTATAATAATATTACTATTATCATTTTGACTTTAAAACTTTCGGTAATTATTATCTTTATTATTATTTTCATTTTATTTATGGATTAATAAAAATAAGTGAGCGACATAGCACAAAAAAGTTTTCTTCCAGATAAGGACTCGTCGAGCGACTGAATAAGAGAATGCGTGTGGTAAAATGGATCCTTGTAAGACGTTTTAATTGGACAAATCCGCCTATCCTCATTAAATCCGTCTCCGCGATGCTTTTATGCTTCAACTATATACCAGAACACTCTTTGGGTATTCGTCAAGCCCTT
This sequence comes from Cotesia congregata, assembly GCA_905319865.3. Lineage (NCBI taxonomy): Eukaryota > Metazoa > Arthropoda > Insecta > Hymenoptera > Braconidae > Cotesia > Cotesia congregata. Next base: position 19,456,090 of record CAJNRD030001124.1, read on the forward strand.
ATATAGGACTATATCCTTGTCATATTTGTGTTATTCCTACTTATATTAGTTTAGTACTGCGCAAGTTGAATTTAAAACTCCAATCCTGTACAATACAATCTTACGGTACGAAATATAAATCGGTAAACTTTTCCTGCCCACTTCTATCTGTCCTTTGTCGATTTTCCTCTAATCCCTTTGTCGATTTATCGCTCATACTCCTAAAAATTTAAAGAGACGCATTTTTATCCTCCGCTACTATACGCTGACTTTCTGCAAAATCTGAATAATAATAAATAATAAAGAATAAATGTAAGGGAGAGTCGAGCATAGACAAGGAAATTTGATTATGTTTGATAGCGAGATTTCAACGGCCTTTTGTCGTCGACGTTTAGTCGGTGAGTTAGGGCTGACTAGATGACAGTTAAATATGTATTTACACACACATATACACTCGTACACATGCAAAGAGTGTAACTATACGTTATACGTCCAACTAAAGGCCGACTAGACTACTGTCTTTAGGTCTTATCTCAGATAGATTTTCCTCGGATGCGTATAGATATTGTATATAGTCAGTTACTCACTAGAGTTTGTCTATTGTTTATAGAACATCGTACGTCGTATGAGAGACAGGTGTGCACATATATATACATATATTTATATAGAATACAGATATAATATGTGTTCCTTCTCACAGCCAACTCATAGTTTTCGTATCTATGATTCAACACTTCAGTGTTTAGTTTTCTCAGTGTCACAACTGTATCATCCATGTCTATTTATTCCGGCTGTCTCCTGAGGAAGTGTCACGTGCTGATAAATAGACAAAGTAATTGGGACAAATGATAAAAAATGTATAAGAAATTAATTTTTTTTTTCAACACAAATACAATAAATAATAAATTCACAAAATTAATGCGATGAATTTATTTTATTTGATAATTATTTACACTTCGCGTTTTTATCTGTGATATTATATTATGCATATATACATTGAATTTATAACTTTTGATTTATTTTTATTTTTATTTGTATATATAGTTGTTGTATAATATAATAATCACAATAATGCTAATTAATAAATGCTAGTAACGACATATTAATGATAACGAGCAGTGCTAACGTAATTACAATTAAATTACAGCCTCATTATTATTATTACAATTAATAATTAATTAATTACATATAATTAACGACAAATTTTTTAATTGTTTAACTTGATTAAATTAATTCATTTATCAGTATTTTTTAAACTTTGCGTTATTACAATCTTTGTAGGACTAGGTTACCTATATGAGAGTAATCACCCTCTATAATCTCACTTTTAAATTTTATTTTTTTTTTTTATATTGGATTTAATTATTAAGGTAGTACTGTCGGTTTTTGTAAATTTAATATTTTCACTTGGATTACATAAAATCATAGTTTTTTTTTTAAATTATATTTCTCAATAATTATCGTTCATATTTATGTGAAGTATAGAAGACTATCAGTTAAAATAAACATAAAAAATGTACGTCTTTTTTTCTTTAAAATGATTTTACTCAGTAGTATAATTTCGTAATTGTTGAACGAGAATGTATATAACTATTACATGTGGATCTAGCGTACCGACAGTAGTACCTTCAATAATTAATAATTTCATAATTCAAAGTGTATGATTTATCATTCGAGTACTACTTGATTAAAATAAATTTCTTAAAAATAAAAACAAAAATTAATCTGCGTGGGCATAAGGATGCGGCTGAGGTGATTCGCCTTCAAATAATGCCATTTTAAGGCGCTTGCACTTGGCCCGGCGGTTCTTGAACCAGAATTGCACGTTCTTTGGCTCGAGTCGTGGAAATTTTTGACGATATGGCATTCTATTTAATTCCTCTGTATATTTTAATATCAGCTATAAAAATAATTTCAGTGTTTAAGTAGAATAAAATTTTAATTATAAATTAATTGATTAAATAAATAACTGAGAGTGAATAATTACCGCGTGACTGGGATGAGTGTTGTGGCCAAACCAATTCTCAAGGCGGGGAACTTCAGTGACGGGATCAATGAATGTTCTGTTTCTCTTCCTTCGTTCGTCGAGAAGACTCGTAGGACAGCTAGCGGGTCCACCGCGGGTTGGAAGGTAGTGAGACATGTACATGATACTGTGGCTGAACATCGGGCTAGGCACCAAAGAGAACCCCGGAGGGATCGGAGTCGTTGGAACTCCGGGAGGCGAATCTTCGTCGTCAGAACCTGATGAGACTCGCATCGCGGAATCTTCCTCGCGCTTCACGACTGGAGTGGATGTTGCTGTTGCTACGGGGGTCGGTGTTGACGTTGGTATCACTAGCCGGTCTTCTGATCGAGTTGTCAGAGACAGGGGGCCTACTACTGGTGGACTACCTGCCAGGCATGGCGATTCTGAGTTTAACTGTGAATAAAACTGATTTTAGATTTTTTTTTTTAAATAAAAAAATTTATTCTAAAATATTATTCATGCTATTTAAAAAGAAAAAAAAATTTTTTACATTTTTTGTAATAATTTTTTCGTTATTTAATTAAATTCATAAGATTTCTTCAATTTAAAAAAATTGCATTTAAGATAGTGCAAAAAAAGTCTTTTAAATGTAATTTAATTTAATTATTTAATCAATTACAAGTCAATATTTAATTATGAATTTTTCCGAATCAATAATGAAAACTTTTTTTCAGTAAAAATTATTATTACCTGATGTCTAGAATCATCTTCTTCATCAGAGCAGTCTTCACTAACAATGCTAGCACCACGTGGACTGAGTCCTGGTGGACTGTACCCATTGATTCCTCTGTTCTCAGCCCTTTTTTGAGCAGCCCTCGCATTCTTGAACCAGTATACAACGTTGTTGACGTCCAAAGGCTTTCGCCCGCGACGCGACTCCAGTGAGTTCAACTCCGTGACGTATCGCTGTATTTGCTGTCGGGAGGGATGCTGGTTTTCCGCAAACCACCGTTGCAGTCTCGGGAGCTCCAATTCGGGGTCGAAACTCGTCCGCATTCGCGTTTTGTGTGAATAGGGGAGCATCGCGGGGTGGTGTCCGTGCGAGTGGGGCGGGCCCACGCCTCCCCCGGTGTCCAGAGGACTCTGATTGTGCAATTGTCGGTTGTTATTGCAGCTGGAAAGTAAAGAGTTGGCTGGTGGAGGTCCTAGAGCTAGTGAATGTTGCTGCTGGAACCATGATAGAAAAACTCGACGAGTTTCTTCTGATATCTCGCTGCTACCGCGGACTAGCGACGCTAGTGTCCTCTAGAAAAATATTTCATTTTAAAATGTGTAATTATAAATTTTTAATTGTAAGAAGCTTTTATCATATCAATATAATTTAATTTTTATCGTAAAGACTTTTAAATTGTTTAAGGCAAAATTTATGTATAAGGCGGAATCATGCACTGATAGAAAAATTAATTTGACTTGAAAAAGAATTTTTAACAAAAAAAAAAATGATAAAAATTTTGATGAATTTTCCTTTTCTAAATCAAAGAGAAACAATTCTTAAAAATTATTGTAATTTTTTTGATAAATTACATATCTCTTGATTTAAGTTAATTTTTATGTTCTTGTAAGTATTTTATATTATAAAAAAAAAATTTCCAATTTAAAGAGCATTATAAAAGTGGCAAAATAAAAAATTATAGCCTTCAGCTCCATTATTAAATATAATATATTTAATAAAAAGTATTTGTCCTTAAAATCTCATAAAGCAAACAGAAAATAAATAAAAAGCGTTATAAAGATTTAGTAAAATGACAATGGAGACAAGTGACAAGCTTCGAGATAATGATTTGTCACAGGATTATGGAAAAGTTTTATTCGTTTGACTAGCGACGGCTGCGTAACCTTATCATCGTGATTTACAAGAACAAATAGTTATACGCCAGTGGGATTAAACCTGACGCCTCTTAATGAGGTAATCTTTGGATCTGTATCTCCTCGGTAGCACGTCTTCTTCTTTCACTCCCCACATTAACATCTTCATTCGTAATATAATACAATTCAAAAATAAAATAAAATATAATAATTGTAGACTAAATACAACGATATAATTCAGAATGTTTTACGAGCTCTCGTTAATCATTTTGCAGTGTAAATTTAAAGCCGGCTGCCCTCTACATTGTCTTAACTAATATTACAATTATAATTGTCACGGCTATTTTTTAAATAACTAAGTGCCGTATCTCAAAAAATAACTTTGTAAACAGTGGTACCACGACGCTCGAGACGTAACGGCTTATCTCACAATTATTTCAGCCTGATTTACTACATTACATACTATTGTTATCATTATCGTCAACTCTCTTCGTCAAACAATTTTTACAAAAAGAAAAAGTCATTCTAACAACCAATAAATTACGCTTTAAATCTAAATCAAACTACACTGGATTTATATAATTTAAGAGCTCGACCGGGGAAAAAGCGCTGAGTACATAAAAAACTTTAAGTTATGAGGCCAAGTCCTTCGCCGAATACTTTGCAAATAAATAAGACTAGTCTGCATACACTAATTGATAATAATGTGTTCTTCATATCAGGATTTAATAAAACCAGATTTACGTATACAGAGCTCCTGAGATTTATTGATTCTTTTTTTGCTTTGCCGTAATTTTTTTTTTAAATTTCTAGTTTCAAAAAAAATTTCTTTTCTTATTTTTTTTTATGATAATTAATTTGTTCGTAAAATTTTAAAAATTGTCAGACATTTGTTGAAGTCAGTATTATCCAAGGCACAAGCTGAATATTATTATAAATTATTATTTTCATAATTAGTACAAAATTTGAGTAATTAATAGACTGAAGGATAAATCGAATTTATTCATTAATTATAAATATGAATAGAAAGATTAAACAACTAATCATAATTTATAATCTTAAACGTTTTAATAATTTGTAATTGGTACATAATTCTTCCTACAACAGTACGTTAGTTATGTTGCTAAAAATGAGCACTCAAATCATCAAGGGAGAAGAGTAGAACATTGGAGCGACGTACTCTACGTAAAGAGTAAGAGAAAATTGGTAATCATAGACCAACCTGAGCGGCATTAAAGTTAGTGATAAGGTGGGGAGATCTTCAAAGAGGTGCACTTAGATAATGCTCAAGTCGAAGGGGGTTTTTCAGGGCACTATGTACTATATATCTTTATACCCTTTACTGTTACTCCCCAAAGCTCGGCTCCTAGGCCACTCCGCCCATTACCCGTGGGCTCGATCTCCTCATACCATTATGCCCGGTAGAGCTAGTGGTATAGTCATATATAGTCGTATAGGGGCTTTTGATGAAGGCTGCCACGAATTTGCTTTACTTGAGTAAAGGGTAATCCTATCATACGCTCCGGCTATGAGATCTTCCGTATTCACGGGGGCGATACGACGTCTTACACTGACGTTGTATCCAAACGTAAAATACGTCCAGATATACATTATAGAGGTGAAGAAAAGGATGGCTGGAGAAGAAATAGATTTGTTAAGATTGATTTTTTAGATCATTTTTTCATTCAGTTGAGAATCGAACATTTTAAAGAGTTAATTTTTATATCAATATCTAAAAACTTTTACAAAAAATTTAATTCTATAGAGAATCAGCGTAAGAATTTTTTTTTAATTAAATAAAAATTTTAAATTTTTTGAAAAATAATTTCATCATTCACAAATCTATTTTAAATTTTTTCCAACAAATAGTCTTGCTATTATCATGCAGCTGTGTATTTTTTAGCGAAAAATAAAAATCTAAGCTAAGAAATCCTTAGTAAAAATATTTTACTCCACTGAAAGCAAAAGAATTAAGCGGTAGAATTAGCTGATAAAAGGAAGAAGGAGCCATTTAAGTTAATTTAGTGATGTGATGATGGAAAAGGTGACGAAGCATCTGAGGATTAACAAGTCTGGTGAAAAATTATACAAGAAGGACTTGTTAATGAGATTATAAGTCGGCAGTAATGGGAAACACTGAGTACTATAGTGTATTTGCATTCCTCCGAATTAGAGGTTTCGCTAATGGGTGATTTTTCAACCAGGGATAAATAAGCTAGCAAAAAGTATTATTAAAATTACCTCGTCGAGAGGGCAGCCCGCGGAGGCAAGTAATGCGTGGCTGTGGAGTATCAGCAGCCCCAGAAGTTTCTCTTTGACTTCCGCGGCCGGACTCGCAGGTGGAGGCTGGGACCTCAAAATCTGGATCCTCAAAGTCGCGACGGTTGTTAACTCAGCCAGAATTTCCGCGACAGACCGTGTTGGCTCGTCAGCAACCTTCTCCATCGGTAATGGTCGCCAGTTTTTTACGATTATGCTCCCTCGGGCGCTTGGTATCATCTCAGCGGGGTAGCCCAGACGGACTAGAGCCTCACCTACTAGATCCTGGAATAATTAAAATTTTTTTTTATTTTTTAATATTCATGCATCGATAATTATTATTATTATTATTATTAATGATTATAATTAATCGTACCTGAAATGGCACAGATGCTGGAATAATGACGTAAGTGTCGATCTCTACGTGAGGACTCGGCCACTTTTCTCGTAAATTTACGCGGTTGTCAACAATACTGTGAATTGCTTCGACTATACAGTGCACGGGTACCGGGCTTTTACCTAAACCAAACAAAAAAAAAAAATTAAAAATAGAAGATGTGAATAAATAATAAAGTGCTTTGTAGGCACTGAAAAAAATGAACCCGATTTATGGAAAAAATTCTTGAATTGAGAAAATTTTATTCTTAAATCAAGTTAATTTTTTTTCAGCATATAAAATAAAATTTTTGTTTGTAAACAATTGACTATCTTGAGCTCACAGAATTTATCAGTATATATACAAATAAAAGCAATGATTAGAATAATTATGGGATAATTTAAACAGGCGAAAAGTGAGATGATGGAATGATAAAGCTCGAGATCTGGTGAAGCTCTGTTGAGATTTCTGGTGGTTCTTACTCAGGCTCGAGTAAGTAAATTCGCTATAAATGTGTAACCCTCATGTTAAAACGTATGCAGATCCACTCGTCGGTTAGGCGAGAGCGCAAAATACGGATCGCGAAACAATGGGAGGTAAGCGGCCGGTACAATGAACACGATCCTTATTTAACCCTGACTTGAGTTTATATCCCACTCTAACTTGGACGAGTAGTCGCGTATATATACGCTACAACGGGAATGTCAGCACACCCCTAATCCCAGATTTCTCTTTACGAAGAATGCGAGTAAGTGAGTCACTATATAAGGGAGCGAGAATTACTTAGACAAGGACAGGTGTAAGATTTGGAAGCTGTGAGGGAAACGGAAAGGTAGAGAGAGAAAGGAGTTCCAAGAGATGAAACCAGAACTCTTGAGCTTGAGGAGAATTTTTAAGTTCTATTGATGGTTTCATGCTTTGTTCTATTTTAGTTGTTGGTGAAAACAGTTTTGGTAATATTAGCTTGGAAACTAATTAGTATTAGAGTGATTAGTTTGCGGTAGAAAATCGATTTTGTTCAACGAATTCGTCGTTTTATTAAATATGAATTAACTTTTTGAGAATGGTACTACGTGCGTCAAACAAAGGATTTACGACGTTATACTCTGTGCTCGGAGGATATTAGGTCTTAATGCAACCAGAAGTAGTTGATAGTGAAAGAGCATAGATGTAGAATTAAGGGGCGCTGGCCACGAGAAACTGACCGCTCTGGACTTCAGAGCTCCGACCAAGGGCTACCTTAATCTAGGGATGTACAGTTTTCATTAAGGCAGCTATCGTCAGTACCTAAATTGTCTATTCGGTATTATTAAGTCTTAGCTACCCGTTAATTTCATCTTAAGACAGGTATTATTACCAAAATATTATTTTTATTTTGAAATTTCATTTTTATTGTCTTTTTCGTCAGATTCTAAATTATATAGTTTAATACTTACGTAAAAAGTAGCTTATTTTGACACTGATAAAATTTAATTATTCTTGAGTAAAAACAAAAAAATTAATTTAAAATTATTTTCCGTCATTTTAATGATAGCCTCAAAAATTCAATTTTTCGATATGAATAATTATAAAAGGATATATTTTTAGTGAATTTAAATTGAAAAAGCACTGATCTAAACAAATTTTTTAAAAAATCCGAAATAATAAAATTTTTACCATCGATAAATACCAAAATTTCAAACTGTTTCTCTGTTCTTTTTTTGAAAAGTTACATTTTAGATTTTCTTATCATTTTTGAAAATAAATTTTATAAAAAATCAAAATGATTAAAGATGTCACACTTATAATTTTTCAAGCCTTTCGCATTTTGAAAGCACTTCACATCAAATCAAACTCATTTTTCCAAAGTTTCCGAAATTAACTAACAATTTTAAAATTGACGTAAAAAAATGCACGATCTTAACTGAAAGCACTTCTGAGTGGTTATGAGCAGTTATGAGTATAGTGCAAGCACGTGTTTCAAGAAGTTATGCAGCTCAGGTCCTTTTGAGTTTATGGAGAGGGAAATTTGCGAAAGTAGGGGGCGTAAATTTGACCGACTAACTAATAATCAGGTAAAGCAAATGGGCGTCCCGTTTATACACCAAGAACAAAATAGAACACTAAACAGAAATTTCTTGTAATTGTTAATCCCAACAAATATTTGAAGAGACTAATGTGAAATGTCAGATAAATTTCTGGAAACATCGACTCTGGAACGAAGCTTCGACATAAAGGAAGTCAGAGAAGGTCAATTTATGATGAACAATAAATAGACATAATCCATATGACAGTACAGCACTTCTTATTCAATAATTACTTAAGCTCTATTGAGGATGAAAGATCTCGGATTATTGTTCAATTTTTAGTTAGGCTTAAGTAAGATGTTTTGAAATAAGTGTATAAAAGATTTAGTGTATGACAAATAAATTTTCTTGATTTATGGGTCACAACATTATTTTCGTCTGGTTAGCAGGCTGCAGAAAAATACTGACTGCTAAATATTAGCACTTATCGTTGAGGGAGTTAATTGCATAGATATTATCACGGCTTAAAACGATAGAAGCAAAGAAAATAGTTATAATTAGACTAGCCCTCAAAAGAAGAGGAATATAGCTCAAGTAAATGGTGTAATAGGACAATAATTACATTTTTTGTAGGTTCGAGTCTGCTAAATTGAGATAAATAAATTTTTTTCGTTGAAAAATTTTTATAATTTGTTACTAATTGTTTGTAATATTTTACAGTAATTTTGTTTTAAAGATGAAATATTCATTTTTTGAAAAATTTTTACACGTCTCATTTCTTTATATTTCTTACTGTAGAAAAGTTATGAGAAAATTCCAATATGTTATTGCTCATAAATAAGTAATGTAATAAAGGAGGACTTAATAACTGTAAATTTACAAGCGAGTCGAAAATTAACAAAAAATTTTTGGTTGGATAATAAAATACATTTTTTTTTTATTACTGTCTCCCGTATTATCGCACCAACTACGCCCAATATAATAATTAACGATGGTATACAGCAAAGTTAAGTTTATCATATTTTCAATAAATTCCAAGGTTAAACTTTCGTTTAGACAAATCTTTTAAGAATAATTTTCAGATATTTTACTTTCAAATATTTTTTTCTTATAACTTTCTTTGAACGTTTTCCATCAGTAGAAAAAGAAAAGTAATAATTGTAAAAGTAGTAAATACGGGTCATAAAGCCATTTTGAAGTAGAAAAAAAAAAGTTTTAGGTAGCCTATTTTGTCTGTCTCTTTTTTGTAATAATTAATTTCCGACGCTCAAAGCTGACGGTAATCAAGAAAAAATAGATAAAAGTTTAAATGACAGGAGCTGAAATACTTGGGGAGATTTTCACGTCTTCATTTTTGCGAATATAAGTAAATGTTTTAGAGGGTGTGTATGTGTATATATAGATATATGTGTATATGTACGTTTGCGATGTTATATTATGTTATATTTTATGGGGTTTGGATGTTTTCGTTCTTCTTTGCTAGAAGCCAGCTTATCTTTCGACGAGCACTGTCAAAGACGAAAAGGCGGGCTGACGGTTTCGCGGCGTTTCCGGTACAGGCCAACGGGGGAAGATAACGGAAGTCCGATAGGCAGAGTTGGACCTGTACCAGAAATGAGAAATGTCTTTGGATACTTTTTTTATTTTATTCTTCAGCCAAGTTTACTTTTTTGTTAGAATAAAATCGAGAGCCTTGGTCTTGGGCGATAAATATTTTTAATTATCGGTTTACACTAAAAAAAAAGTTTTATGCAAGGTACGATATAATTTACTATTATAGCAACAAGTATATAGACGGTAGCAATAGTATCGTGCACAATACTCGAATAGATCACATCGGCCGCGATCAAGACTGCTGCAAACAGCAACATGGATCATGTCTATAAGGATACAGTAGATCGCGCCGATTAAAATATTTTTTTTCAGTGTATTTTATGTCAGACAACTTTTTAAACAATTTAATTTTATTCAATTAGTGCTATTAGTAATATAAATAAATTAATACCTTAAGCTTTTAAAAATTTTTTACATTATGTATATTATTAAAGTAATTTTTTCTGAGAATTTGTTTAAAAATTCATAAATATTGAAAACCTTAAAAATTTTCACTGTAATTGAAGTATAATAAAGATGAATATTTTCGCTTTTATCAAATTCTTGATAAAAAATTTATTAAACTCCATCATCATTAGCATCATTACACAAGCATAGATCAAACTTTAACATGAGAGACAGAAGGAAAGTGTAGGCGTTTCCAGTATCTCGAGCTAATCCAACGGATGTCGGTCTTTGCTGATAAGACTAACTTTTTCCAACTTTTTATCTCAAAACCTCTCTCCCTCCTCCCACCCTTTCTTTGTGTTATTTAAAACACAGTGCCTCTCGTTTACACAGAAATATATATCTTTGTCCTCTTATTTTCCTCTCACTAACGAGCTTCGAGCTTATCGAATATTAAACTGCATCCTGGTGGACAAACTTTAATCACTGCTCCAGCAATATTAATAATAATTGTTCTACTATTATTGTTATTATTCTTATTTTTATTACGTTACACAGCAGGACTTAGTTGATATATAATAACGAGCGTTAAGAAGAACATTAGCTGCTAACTCCAGTAGGATTTGCAAGGTTTCGTCGCGTGGCTGGTGATCTTATAAGCCCTCGAAGGTTATCTCATTATGTCTTATCTAGCTGAGGCATTTACGTACACATGAGGGGAAAACAGCAGTTGCTGTGACTTCGGAAGCGGCTTAAAATGCACGCGAACTGCACATAGCACGCAACTAAAGTTATATACATTACTCTAACCCTTTTTGCTTATTTTATTATCATTTCTTATTAAGTTATTATCATTATCGATGAATTTTTACAATTCTTTTGTCAATTTTAACCTACATTTATGATTCCAACGCAGTCAAAAATACTGATGAGGTTTAAGGTGAAGTAAACTTTATGTTACAAACGGATTACATGAAATTAGTGTTGTGTCAACAAATAAGTCATTGATTCCCGGATTAAGCTACTATTATTCTTTTAAATCTTTCTTTTATCCCCTTGTAGAAATTTTGGATTTATATAGATTCACTTTAATCGAGTAATGAATTCTAATCAAAAAAGGGTTTTTATTTAAAAAATAAAAATAATTAAATTTTGGCAAAATTTACTGATAAAGTTTAAGTTTTTATTTTTCGAAAAAAATTTTCCTAGTCATCTTAATTTCAATTAAAATTCATTTTATTAATTTTTTGGAATAATAGTTAATAGTCAGACATTCATGTATTTATGAATAATTTTATCAAAATTTAATTTTAATATTTAAAATAAAAATTTTATAAAAAAAGGGAAAAAAGATCTTGAGAAAAAGTTTATTGAAACTTTGGTCTAATACGCTTATTTGATCTTATATATTAGGGAGGGATAGTTTAAGTTAAGCGTAAGCACTTGTATGTATACAAGTACATAGAGAAAGAGAAAGAGTGAGATAGAATAGAGGAGAATTTGAAGCTGGAAGTGAGATTAAATAAGTGTAACGCGTTTTCCCGGCATACTTAGACTAGTGTATGTAGGAAAACACTCGTGTCGTGGCAGAGCCTATGTGCTGAAGATTAAAATTACTTTACCAACTGGGAAGTGAACGGTGAAGGTGAGGACACAAGAAATTCTCTCCTACGGCAAGAATAAGAAGGAGGATGAGTGTCTCGTAAATATCTCGGTTAAGAAGCTTAATTTGGATTTTCGGTAACGAGTTATAGTGCAGACTTAAGTGTCTTATTACGTGTTTTTTACTTTTTTTCTGACACCTTCATCGGCTCTTCTTTAAATGCACGTCGAAAGCTTCATAATCTTGTGTCGATAATATGTGATGAATGACAGATTTATGATGCAGTACTCTCTTAAATGACTTTTCAAGATTTGAGATCTCTTTTTCATAAAAAGCCTTGCTCTAATACTGGAGGATTAATTGATAAATATTCATATTAAAAACTTGCGTGGGAAAAAAATAATTACTTTAAATAAACATATATAAAAAATTTATCTTGATTAATTAAAAAAAAAAAAAAATTGCAGATTATTATTAAAACATTTACGAAAATACCGTGGTTAGAGTTAAGGCATGAAAAAAATTTAAGAAGATAGAGTTAAGCAGAGGTGAGTGATGGGAATGCAAGCTCGAAAGGGTTGAAGTAGAGTGAGGAACTAGATGTGCGGTTCGACGTAAGACATCAGATACAGAGAGTGGGCGAAGACGGGCTCCTTAGCGGAGATCTTAGGGAAATCCACCGTGAAATCGCATCGGGGCATTCTCGAACGAAAACCACCACTTACTTCTCACTCCTTACCCTTGCACTACGGGTTGTTACACTCAGCCTGAAATTCTGAGCGAGTAACAAGGTGCCGACATACATTACCTTATTTGAAAATTTCAAGCCGAGTAAAAACTTTTTGTGCTAATATTTTATTAATAATCATAAAATTAATTTTCAAATGTGCGGTGATTTCTCCACACCTCACACGTAAAATGATCAAATCCGTTAACAAACAGAGAGGATTATCTTTACATTATGAATTAATTCAAATCCATTCCTGTTAGGGAATACAAAATCTATCTGATTATCAGTGAGGCATTAAATTATTGAATAGATTTACCTCATGTGGAACAATACATGCCGACTTTTAATATGTACCTTAAAGTTATCTTTATTTATAATCCCTCAAATCTTCACTTTATTTTGTAATTTTCATTATTCTGTTAAAAACATAATAAGGATTAATTTTTAATCCATGATTTTAATTTTTTTTTAGTAAATCTCTTGTGAATAAATCACTGAACTAATTTATTTTTTAATAATTTTTCGTCTAAGACATTTTTGGTTTTCTTAACAATTTTCTTCTGATAATTTATCTTATTACTTGGAATTAAATAGTAATTAAGTCTATTTTAGTTGTTATCGCGACAGTTGATGCGTTTTCAGCATAATAACTATCACTTGTATACCATAACAGTCGATGTTAAAGTAACATTGTTGCACGAAAAGTTAATAAAAACACAGCGACATTAAACCACACACTATAAATATATAACATGTATAATAATAAACAAAAGTAACGAATACAAGCGAGTAGAAGCTCGTGAGGGGGCTTTTCGGTATCTCAACTCAAAGTAGAGTAGTCTCAGGGAGATAAGATTCCCCTTTTTCACAGTGTAACACTCCCTCACGATCTTACTCCCATTCCATCAGACATCAAGCCTAGGAAATAAAATTCACTTGCTCAAATAATCAACAAAAATACTAACGGTGATAATGATAATGGTGGGACGTCTATATATGTACATGTGTACAGAAATGGTGAAAAAGTTAAGAAAAGAAGTAAATCTATTAATAAAAATAAATATATTTATTTATAAACTGGGATATTTCGATAACAGTGAGAATTGAGTTGAAAGTAAAAAAAAAGATCTTCAGACGAATATCTCGCTGCTATGTATATAAATATAAAAATATATGCATAAAAACTGCATAATAACGTCTAATCCTCGAAGTATGTGGACTCGATGCGTCTTGAAGCTAATCTTGTTAGCTGGTAGTATAAGCCGTTCGGATGACCCTGTAGAACTGCAGACGGCTTTTAATCCTTTAACACACACGAGAGAAAGCGAGAAGAAAAGATAGACGCTCAAGGGCTTGCTGGGATTTTTGCATAACAATAAATACAATTGCAATTGCAACTGCCTATATATGAGTTGTTAAATAAATTTATACTGACATTTACGTCCGTTATTAAAAATTTATTTATTTGATTTATTTATTATTTTAATTTTTTCGATTCCTGGCTTGCATTTATTTATTATTTTATTAACAGCGAAAAATCATTTAATTACCCGAGTTATCAATTATTCATTATATTTTTTCGGGGATTAATTTAACATGTTATCGACAGATTTATGTGTAACTGTTAATAATTTATTTTCATTAAAGATTCAATATTCAATCTTTTAATTACATATTTAAAAATTTTATATTACCAATCAGAGAAAATTATTTCATGAAAAAACTGACGAGTATTACAAATTAAAATATATTGAGATAAAACTCATAGCGATAGATTTTGTAGATGAAAAAAAAATTAGCGAAAAAACCAGCTTTGCGATTCGTATATAATGAAAGGGATAAATATATAAAAGCAAAGCTTAGTTAGATTAAAAACGAAGGGATGAGGTCGAGGTGCGGCTAAATGTGTGCATATATAGATTTTATATTCTTTAATTCGTCGATAAATCGCAATCGTGTGTTGCGCGTTTTCAAAGGCTGGTGTGTAAATGCACTCACACACATAAAAAATACATATGTGTGTAGAGTACTCTGCATTTAAACTATAATATCGAGCACGCACATAAAGCTCACAGCCCAGTTAATCCCACGCTCACAATGATGCCATCTTTGGGGATTATCCCCGGGATATTTTTGATCGCGCAATAATCCGTAATACGATTTACGTGGTCGGTGTTCATCCAAGGCCGCATCAGAGCAAATCCCAATAGATAAAGATACACAATAAAATAAAACAAAGAAAATAATAATGTGAATCGATATATATGTTTAGTTTTTTATTCTATATTCTCTATCGCTCTTGCTTGGATTTATTTTTAACTATTCACTCCCCGATAGACGACAATTCATTTAAATATATTTTTTCTTTATTATTTATTTATACTCAATTTATAATCAATACCATTTTATAGAGTAAATACTCAAAATTTAATTGTTTTTTAATTACTTTGATTTATGGATTGAACTAGGAAACTTTTTTTTTTGTATATATTTTAATTTTCTTTCAATTTAATTTTATGAACGAGAAATAGTGTAAAGAGTGATATATAATACTTTTTTAAATAAAATTAAATTTATAAATTCTAAAAAAATCACCTTTATAAACATTATCAAAATTGAAAAAAAAAAAAAAATAATTGTTTGAAAGAATCTCTTGAATGTATAATACAATTACGACGCGAAGTATTAAAAAAAATTGAATTGAAGTTTATATAAATTACTCCTCATCTTCCCAACACAACCGTTTTGTTTTGAAATATCCTCGTCAGACTGATGTCGGCCGCGAAAGACCAGAGATAAAGATAAACCGCGTAGAGACCCTCTTTGCTTTGTATTTGTATGAGCCGGAAGATTAAGTCGACAAGAATAAGAGCTGAGTGGATAGGAGTCGAGCAACAGGAGTCGTTAAGACTCACTCATCCCACTGACCCATAGAGATAAAATAAAAGCAGCATTAAGCATCGGAAAATGCTTAAATCCATCAATCTTCATTCACGTACGATCTACCATCCATACATACATATATATTGATGTAAAATTTCCACAAAAGAAAAAAAAAGAATTAATCAAATCAGATCAGTTAATCAGACTCCCAGTCAAAGTTGATCACACACACACACACACACACACACACACACACACACACACACACACACACACACACACACACACACACACACACACACACATACTACCCGAATTTATAATTTTAATAATTTTCCATCATTAAATATTTAGATAACAGGAAATTTATTTGCAGTGGAGACTGGATTCTGGCTACCGAATGAGTGTATTTACATACAACATAAAGTATGTATAGGTAGATATAAAACGAACGAACCCTCGGAGCTATGGTTTAATCCGGTAGCTAAAAATCAATACTTAATACGTCTCTTTCCCCGCTGACCTTCGGGCCTCAGCAAAGCCTCCCTCGGGATAAGCCGGGCTTGGCTATATCCCGTCGAATAAATCCCGGATCAGGGAATAAGTCTTTTTTATATAATTTTTTTTGAACCCCTGGAACCCTTATACAGTTTAATGCTTCTACCAAATAAAGGGACGCCCTAAATGTATACATATATATATATATATATATATATATATATATATATATAGAATAAAAACGATTTGCTATGAATTTGGCGAATGCTCTGTTTGGATTTGTAAGACAAGTTTTAAACTATATGTTTTAAAATGTTGAATTCCGCGAGTATTACTACACAGAAAGAGTAATTAGTTCATAGTGGCGTAAATGTTTTTTTTTTTGTTTTTTTTTTTTTTGATAAAATGAAAATGGTTTGTAAAAATTCGAAGCTCAATTTGTAGGTGAAGTTTTAAATAACAAAATAAGAATATTTCTGAATAGAGAAGTATAATTTTTAACACGAATGGTTCTTATTTTTTGAAGTAATTATTGGTTTAAAAGTACAAAAAATTTTAACGATTTTTCCATTAGTCATAAATAAATAAATAATTGATTATTTAATTTTTATTTCATAAGTATTAACATTCATTACTTGTTACATAGGACCAGTAATATTTTTAAATTTCCCCAGATTCTGACATTTCAAAAAAATACATCGCAATATTTAGATCCTTAATTTTTAAAGTATGTCTTATTAAGAATCCTTAAACTTTTTTACAAACTAAAAATACTTTGAACAAATAAAATCTTATTAAAAACTGAAAAAATTGATGTTGACTAATTTAGAAAAAAAAAAACTTACAAAATTCTATATCTTGAGTAATTTACCGAGGACATAGGCAAGGAAGAGCATTACATGGTGTAGGAAATAGGTCGAGAAATTCGCAGGATAATCGAATCCTTGGAGCAGTAGGAAAGCATAACAGGTTAGTGTTATACCTTGGCTATAAATTTCGTCCCCTCTTCGCCTAATTTACAGTCAAATTTTTTGTTCATTCATCGACTAGCAATCTCGGAACCCGTAAAATGAAATTATCGTTATCTTAAAACTAACTAACAATAAACAAACAATTTTATAAAAAGTAAATAAAAAAAAGTAAGCATCAACTGGGAATATAAATATAAAAAAATGTATACTTAAAATAAACAGTCTATCTTCTAAACATTTAAGTTAAAATTATAAATAAAAAAAAAATATTGCATTGCAGCAGGACTCGGTAATAAAGGGATTGGCGCATCATCTGCTGGCATCTCATGCGAGCCTGATAATCGAGCGTACGTATATCCCCTCTAAATCGCCTAAGGCATGCTTGCGCGCCTCGTAATTCCTTGATCCGGAAATCCATGTCGTTCGTTAAGTTCCTTAGGGGTTGCCTGCTCAAGTTAACTATTAAGCCACGGCGTAGGACAGTAGTACAAGTAGACATCAGACGACACACACACACACAGCCTCGTAAACACATACGAGTAACTCATATGTGTGTACAATAGTGCTTACAGGAATTCGAGAAGCCAGATAGAACAGAATAGCGTAGAATGAGAAAGGACGCTTGTGTACATACGAACAAGATAAACATAATATGAGCGAGTCTTCGGAACTGGTTTATCCACAACACAAGATTGTCCTGTATCCTAGGACCCTGTATCTCGTAGCCTACAGCGACGATAAAGGGTTGGGGATCGGATATAATAGAGCCCGAGTGTTGGTCGGGTTTACGGTTGATTCCGAATCGCGGAATTAAATCCCACGGGAATGTGGGTAAGGCTACGGTGTGACCTCTCTATCCCAGGAGAACATAATATAATTTCGTGCACAGACCAATGACACCGCACACATTCGAACGTACTAATTATACCTATATTATATGATATCATATCATTTAATTATTTTTATGATTTCATTCATATCGCGTTATTTTCGTCTTGTGCAATTCGATTTTTCCAACATTTTTTCAACGATTTTTCATAAGCTCCTATCGCAGTAGGTAGAAAGTACAAAGATTTTGTAATATTGATTTGGTTATATGTGATTTGATTTTGAAATGAAATTAGAGTTTGTTTACTGGAAATATGCAATAAAAGGAAGCGAGCAACCCCCGGCGCAACTATAAGTATTTTTTAACGTTTCTGAGGCGTAAACAAATAGCAGGAAAGCATGTGACCAAAGAAGTAGGAAGCTCGTGAGGATTCGTTTTATTTGAGACACCCGAATACGAATCCTTGGAATACAATCGTAGGTAGTGTTATATATGTTGGATTTTTATTTATTTACATGGAACTGGTGGTTGATTCTGCGCAAACGATGCTGCGAGTGCATGGACGCATATGGGAATAAGATCAAATAAAAGTAAGAGAGCGCGGGAGTTGAGTTGAGTTTTGTTAGAGCAGAATGAGCAGAGGGTTTCAGATGAACGTACTTATTACAAATGCATATCCTGGACTCCTGATGCTCGGGGTCCTACAAAAGCCCTTATTTGGGTCATGAAATTTTACATTTTTACTTTGTGTTTGAACTGTAGGTTGTTGGCTTTAAAGAAAGAGAGAGAGAAAGAGATAAAGGATTTGAAGATCAGCCACGGAAAAACACGACCTACTTAGCACTCATGAAATCCTTGCCGTAAAAATAAGCCGACAGGTATTAAACAAAGGACCTCATTTGCATATTTTCGTACCCGCAGGCACGAGTGCGAAGATAGAGTAGAATAAAATGAAACGACTCCTACCCAAAGCGCTGGATTGGAGAAACAGAGCGAACCCGAAATAAAAGATTGGACTCCTCGTGCGGAATCTGTTCTCCTGATAGCGGATACGTCTGGTAGGCCTGCAAAATAATTCGCGAATTTAAGTGTCGCTTGTGAATGATCACCCTCTGGCGTGTTTTGCGCCACTATTCAACAATTAGTTTTTGTTTCATGGATAAGTGTTTGATGTTTGAAGTTTAGCTAGCCGATTTTCTCGGCTAGAAGCGAATGAGTTTTATTGAGTTACACTATTGAGAAATCTATAAATTTATTTTTTTATTATTATTATTATTCGGGCAATAACCCAGATGAAAAGTTTAAAACAATGGTGGTGAGTTTATTGATCTAGTGAAAAGTGCGTTGTACTGTAGGGATGTTAATGGTGGTCATGGTTTGCACGAGCTTGACCGAAGGCTAACGAATGACCCTTGAGAATCAGGAACGCAGAATATTCATTTAACGTCGTGGCGCATCGCACACACCCGCAACCATTCAACGTCATTTGAATGCACACCCCTACCACTACTAGCTGACGTTTTATTCAAAGTTTTTTTATTATTAATATTTACAGCTTTTTATCACTTTTTTCTTTTTGTTTGCTAGTTCTTGAGATTAGAGATCGCTCTAAATCAAATAAATGAGAAATTTATGAGTTTCATTTTTTTGAATTTTTTTTTCTCAATAGAATTTTGATTTTATTAAGTTGGAAAAATTTTTTATTTTTGGTTTAGAAATAAATTTCATTTTATTTACTTCTTTGAAATATTTGATACGAAAATATTTTAGAGGCAAGAACATTATTTTTGAGCCAAGATATATTTTCTGTGTAACAAAAATGATATTTAGCATAATTATTTCAAATATTAAGCATGAAATTGTCTCCAGTTAAATACTTAAAATATTACACAAATTTAATCAAGCCGAAGTCCTGTAATTTTCCCTATAGCATTCGCCAACAGTTTTAACAAAGAAATTAAATTATCACAAACGCGCTAGTATGACTTATCGAACATATTCAATCGTTAGATACCGAATGATCTCTACCCATATTCCATTAATTAATTCCAACAACCGGGAAATCACTCAACTATCAAACGAACTTTACAATTAATATTCAAACGACTAATCCACATAGGCAAAATATCTTTTAATTAGGAAACCCTAAAGGTCTTAAGACCTCTAATCGTAAATCCAATCCGCTTATACGATATATCTTACCCATTCTCTGTTATTGAGCTTTTTTTTCTCCGTAGCTAACGTTAACAAACGTCTATACTCCCTTTGTATTTGTATTGTCTCAACGGTTTAAACGAGCAGTATCCTCGGTCTTCGGGAACATAACGCACGAGATTATCCTGCCTTAATGTTCCCTTATATCTCTACTACTACATACTGCACCCTATATGTTGGTCTCTATGCGTTACATATCCAGTACAGAACTGTGCGCCAGTTTAGCCTCCTTTATATTAGCATCACACAGGAGATCTAGCCGCTAAAATATAATTCCTTGTTTCCCATAATGTACTCAGGTAACATGACACTTAGTCTACAGGTTGGATCCTATTATCATTATTATTATGTATACTACGTGCGATATATTATGTAACACAGCCACACCAGGCGGTCATCAGAAGGGAATCCAAATAATTGTTATATATGTATAGACCGAAATTTCTCACATATATACATAACACAGCTCGACGAATGTGAACACACGGATTATCACTGGGGTAGTGGTAGGATTATCCAAGGCTTCGTGAGTCTCTCTACGCTATGCTACTCAACTCAACTCTATCCCGAGTCTACTCTAGCCTTTAGATTTTAGCCCGTAGATTGTAGCTTCTAGTTGTGTAGTAGTACTTATAGCTAGTGTAGGATATATTCATCCTTTATGTATATGTAGATATCTAAGTAGCCGTGGAACCCTCATGTTAAAGCCAACGGCTAAATCCATCAGTTGGAATAGTTAAGCGTAATTTGATAATTTTTCAAGTCCTTTATTTTATTGTTTTCTTTATTTAATTTTTAGTAAGCTGTAATAAAGATGTAGATATTCTGATTGAAAATAAATGAATATTATTGAGAAAGGTAATTAATAATTAGGTTTATACGGAAATTATTCTATGTATTTTTCAATGCAAAATAAATTTATATAAAAATGTATTTATAAATATGTACGTTTAGCAACTGGGAAGGTTCAGAATAGTATTATATTGTATTCAGAAGCTTTTGAGTTAGTGTAGGTATATTTGTGTTCTTGGTGCTCTTGGGATTAATCCGGGATTATTGAATGTGTGTGAGCCAAAAGCCGCTCTACTCGCTTGTCGTCCGAATCCGAAATCCAACGCACACGGGTACATGCGAGGATAATGCTAACTCTCGCACACGGACATACAACTCTCGGCTAAAGTGTATCCTCGGTATTATATGTTTATGGTGTGCTTGGCACTCGGGACTCGGGATTTCGTGTGCGAATATAACGCTCCCTTTTCTATGTCACGCAAAATAAAATGATAAGTATATGTATGTGCATTGTATATTGTATATTCTTGTACATGTATTTAATGATTTGAATAGTTTTTTGTGTTTTATTTTAAAAAATTTGATTTTTTTATTCAATTATTTTTCAGAGGACTCAGCTATACTATGGATTTAGGGTTGCGTGCACACGGGTAATTACACGACGGGAAATTCCAGCACGACACGAAATAAGTTCGATCATCATTTGCCGCGAGCTACGTCCAGTGTAATCGCTGCAAAAGTTTACTGTAAAAAAATTAATACAATACGAAAACCGATTACAATTATTATTTTTATAACTCTTACATAAAAATAATAATAATAAAATTTTGAATTTTTTACGTATTCAATATTCTGTGGAATCCAAATCCATTCGCGAAATCATAGTAAATTTTGATTTTAATGATTTAATATATTGTAAAGAAAAATTTCCATCAATCACTCAATTGTAATACATATTTTAATATGACGGCTCATGGACCAAATAAAAAAATCTTGAAAAATTGATCAATAATTACATGGAAAAAATACTATCTTTCATAAAAAAAGACTATTTTTTAAAGTCTAGTAAATAATCTCATTAAAAAATAACAGAACTTTTCATTTGATTTGTAGTATACTACATGACGTGTGATCAAGTGTTTATGTTTAAGCCCCTGTAGCAAAATTAATACCAAGAAATATAAGCAAGAACTTGTTAATAATATCGATCAAGTGCTGTAATTTTAAAATTTACTTGTTGATTTCAGTACAAAAAATAATATCTTATCGATTATAAAACAAGATATTATTTATAAATGTTGATACACAATGAAAAAATAAAAAAAGTAATTAAAAAATTACAGTTTAAAAGTAAAATTCTTTATAAACTCTGTAAGAAATACATTCAGAAATTGTTAAATTACATTTGAAACTGTAAAAATCAATAATTGGAATTTCATTTTTTGTTTTAATTTCATTTTGTTTTTTCGTTCGGAGCTTCTTTTATTATCACAGAAACTGTATTATTTCCATTGCTCTTTTTTCATGTACTGTAATGAATTACAATTATGAAACAAATCGCATAAAACAAATGTAAATTAATTTTACAATTAAAATGAATTTCAAAATCATTACAATCAAAGAATTCTGTCCGGCATTTATTCCAACGGATTGAAAATTCATTCCTGATTTTTCGCAGTACATTATTACGGCTCTTGTTATTATTATTACGTTCATTAGTTCCATAATAATGACAATAATTATAATAACAAGAATAATACGCGTGGATTAAAATGTATTATAGAATTATTGCAGTTTATTTATGAACTCGTCGGAAACCCGATTAATGTGAAAAAAAACTCACCGGTAACAGATGAATTTTTACTGAGATCAAAGCCCTCGGGTTTTGGGCTGGTAGAATCGATTTCCTGTTTGGTGTGTCGATTATGATGAGCTCCGAAGCTCTGCTGCTGTGATTGCTGTTGCGCCTGCTGGTGCTGCTGCTGGTGTTGATGCTGGTGCTGGTGCTGATGCTGATGCTGATGCTGATGCTCGGTCCTCGGCTGTCCGGCACTCGCGATTAAGTTACCCTGCTGCTGAGACGGCTGGTGTACCAGCTGTGGATGCTGGACTGAAGCAGGTCTGGGTGTCGGGCTACGGTTAGTTGCGTGTGCTGTTTGGTGAGATTGCGGGCTCCTCGGGATCGGAGACACACTTGATGAACGCGATGGCGGCGTTGCCTTGTGCGTCAGCGCCAGTGCTTGACTCTGTAACACATCATGTTTCATCTTATTTTTATTTATTTTTTTCCTCAATTAGTTTCTTTAATTTTTTTTTTCAAGTATTTGCAGATTTTGGAGTTAAATTTTGAAATAATAATGATAATAAATAAAAGTGAAAAATTACAATAAAATTTTTTTTGTTATTTAAAAAAAAATGTTAATTAAAAAGTATTTCACTAAAAATTGAAAAAATCAAATTTTTTTCAATACATTGTCGTAATATTTTCCAAATTAAAATATAAAAGTATGGATAGTGAAATAGATCTTCAAGGACGCGTATTAAAGAAGAATAAAATGATAAAGACAAGTTTTAAATTCAGTGCAATCGAGTAATTAGGAACGTCGAGTAGGCTGTATGTACACGATAATACATACATATGTGACAAATAATGCCAGCACGCATATAATAAAAATATAACCGATGAAATCTGAGCACGTGGTTAAATAATGTCGACTTGAAGATTACAACTCATAACTATACACACATAAATATATGTAATTCTAACTGTGTCCAATGATAACTATACAACATATTAAGACAAGCAAAGAGTTTACTACTTAACTTGGATTTGTGTATATATATGTATATATTTATGACATGTTACATGTTCAATATAAGTAAAGTTAACACCATGCAGATACAGATAGTAAGAGTAGTGGCGGCTAGTGGCTAAGCCGTTGGTTTGTGTCAACAGGGGTCAACTGGGCCCAGAATGCGAGAATCCTCAGCACGCACTCCCTAACTGTCACAGCCAGTTTAGTTGTATATTCTTAAATACATCTTAAACGGCTCATGTCACACCAATTCTTATTTTGATCTTAATCATATGACTTGGGCACAAACTTAGTGTACGGACAAGACCGACGTTTAAATAGATTAATCTCAGAAAAATTTTAAATTCAGTAAATCCAAATATATATGATCGATACAGTTATTTTATAATAAAAATAGATGAAAAATTTATTGCAATTAATATTTTTTTAATGTAATTTTGATTATAATAATAATAAGTCCAATTGTACTAATAATGACAATAATGATATCGTTAAATATATAATATTAAAAAATCAAAAATTTAATCACGACCTAAACTGCATGTTTTTTTTATACTTTTAAGTGTTCCCTTAAAAAAAAAAAAAAAAAAAAACGTCTTTTTAAAGTAAAAGACGTTATTTTCAAATATAGTTTTAGTATTAATTGACTATTTTTAGCACTTTTTGAAACTCTCTAGACAATAAATAAAAAAAAAAATTTTAATAAATTGTAAAAACTGTAATACAAAGATCGTTGACGCTATTATAAACTTCGCTCCATTAGCAAATTATTTCATTAAATTCAGTGATAATAATTATTCAGTTAATATTTTATAATTCTGAAAATACTTAGTTTTAATATATTTCAAGGTAATCCTAAAAATCTAACGAAATTGATTTATAGTCTTTAAGGCGAGAGTTGAGCATATCTTTCGCGCTTCATTCTCGAGGTATGCAATGAATAAATAAAATTTGATATCAATCTTGGTAAAGAATTCATAAAATTTACCAAATGATGTATCGCTATTGGATTATTTAAAAAAGTGTCTCAGGATTTTATCCACCCGAGATTTTTTATTGCCGCGACTGTACTCGAGCACGGGCTACTGTTTCGGGAGCCACGCAGCTCGTCGGTGGTATGCAGCGGCACCGCAACCCAAAAAAACACGTCGGACGGGCCCCCGTGAGGCTTTTATTTGGGTCCTCCGGTCTTTCCAAGCTTGTGCGTCAACTCACTGATGGCTCGGCATGTGTGCGTTAGTATAGTGTGCGGTGGTTTGAACGTGACCCACCACCAGTATATGCGTAGCGAATATAAAAGGGTATATAGTATAGAGATGTGAATATAATATATAAAATAAAAAAGAATTGAGTTTTGACTCGAGTTGAATATGAAGTAAAGCATTATTATATTGTATATTGGGAAATAATGTATGATATTTCGGTACTTATTCATCTTGTCGCTATTATTTTATTTTCGGTTATTCTTTGTCAGGAATCGAGTCTTTCTTTACTTTCGTGATTCGTGATCTCGAGTCATACGAGACAGGTGCGAATCACTGGTTAAACGAAAAAGGCTCCAGAAAGAAGAGAAGAGGAGGAGTAGGGTCATCATTACGACGTGCACTTCTGAGTATTGGTGGTACCGTCAGATGCGGGATGAGATTGCAATAAGTGTGTGTGTGTGTGTATGTATATTACGTGTACCGAATGGAAGGAGTGAAGTGATGTGATGAGATATAGCAAAACCAAACTGCGCGGAAGCGGGTATTAACTCAAAGCATGTGTATTGTGGCACAGAGTGTATGTAAGAGTAAGAACTACGGCAACAGGTGGAAATCCTTTGGCTTATCCCGATGTGCTAAGGATTTTTTTTTTTTTTTTTTTTTTTTTTTTTAAATCGGAGTGCAATTCAATGTCGGGGAATTTTTATCAATTCGCTGTAATTAACTAATTAATTACTTTTTTTGTATTTTAATAACTGAATATTTGATTCGGTTTATTTTTAATATCAACTGATGGATGTTATCGAATTTTATTTTAATTGAGGAAAAAATTTTTAATTTATGAAAAATTAATATATATTATAGAAAATTAACATTTTTTATCATAACACAATGATAATTGAATGCTTATAATTACTTTTATTACATTAAAGACTAATAAATATTATATATGATTCTTTTAATTGCATGAAAAATTTTATAATTTCATTATTTAAAAGTGAATGAATTGTTTTATCAAAAAAACATTTTGTTAATTATGTAATAAAATATTTATTGGTTTACGAGTAAAAATTTTATTAAATTAAGTAATTTTTACTTAAAATTTTAATAATTCAAATTATCACTAAAATAATTTAAATATATGAAAATTTTTTCTCGTCAAATTGTCAAAAACAAAACGAAACGTTTTAAATAAAACTAAAAATTTTTTTTCTCATAAAACAAAAATTGATATTCGATCCAGTTTGTTTGGTGTTGGCACGCAAGTGTTATTAAGAATCCATGGCTTAAAGGATGGCTCGCAAAACGACCACGTGTACACTGACGCGTACATATGGTCACGCTATTTGACCACCCCTCGAACCACTGAATAATCATTATTCATCTATCCGGTGTCTCTGTCCAAGCTTAGATTTCCCGTCGACACTGTTATAAATTTATCTGTCTATTATATCCCTTTCCCAGTTAATCCACATCTATACTTTTAATATAATAATCCATTTTCTTTGTTAAATTCATCATATACAAGTCTATGTTATAATTATAATGTTCATTTGTAACAATAGCCGGTCTTCAAATTTAGATTCCATCTCTTCAACCTAACAATTATTGTCATTCTTTACTTTTATATTTATATTTGTATGATATATCATGCATATATTATGTGTTATATCTGTCAAGCCAAGTCTTACATAATCCATCCACTTAACTTTAAGCAGCAGGCGCTTAAATTACACTCTACTCGTAGATTCTTTTTAAATGGATTCATTTATTATGTAGCTACCATTGATATCATCAGACTCAACGATTTCATTCGCAGATTAGCAATAAACCAATCAATATATTCAATTTTTTTGTTTCTTTTGTTGCAGCTTTAATTTTAAGAGTGATGTATTTAAAAAAAAAAAGTAATTGGGCTTCCAATTGGTAACCTCACTTATAATTGTCGCGATTATAAAAAGTAGTCTAAATGGATAAACGCTGTATTTATAAAAAAATGCAATTATGTTATCGATTACAAACGGTGGTCTCCTTGCTGTAAATATGCATAATGGGCTTTAGATAAACGTATATCAGTAGCCGTCATGTACTTTGTAGGATAAGCATTAACTTTGTTGTTAATAATTATTATTTCATAAATACATTTCGATTCCAAAAAATTAATTTTTATTACTTTTTGTGGTATAAAAAAAAACAAATCGATGATTAGTTTACGATACCAAGTTAATTTTTAGTTTATTTAATGCAGTTATTTCCAATAAAAATTATTAAGTCTTACAATATTATAACCAACAAAGTTTTTTCATTTTTAAGTAATTTTTTTTTTTTATTGCATTACAGTTTTTTTTTTTCAATACTGTTACCATAAACTTTAATTCATCTGTCAATTACATAAAAAAATCAGCAACTAATATACAAAATTTGAACAACAATGATAATCACCAATTGAAATAATTATGATATAACTAATAAAAAGAAAATAATCGGTAGGTTTCTTCCGGTTGAACGACCTCGCCCGAATTCTTGCAATCAAACCGGGCAACAGTCACAAGCTCAACTGGTATCGTATCGTATCGCAAATTCTGCAACAGTAACAGCGAACGACTTAACTCTTTCAGTGGTATCTCCTCTGCGCTGCATCTACACCACACACATACTTACTTAAATTTACACATATGTGATATTATGTTATGTTAAAGAGTGGTCCGGGTTCTGTGACCAGTGACCAGTATTCAATATTGTATATGTGGCATATATACCTACATATGTTAGTTTATTATATAGTAATAGTAATATAAGAGTTGTAGTGATTCCGTGAGCCCATCACCGTACAGGAAGAAGGCAGGGGCACATCCGTAACATGCCCAGAACCCGTGACCCCCCACCTTCACTTCACTTACATCGGTATGTTCATTCTCTTTTCTCCCCATATGCATATCTAATATGCAATATATCGTATATAAATAAATACAGCGATCGGTGATTTAACTTTAAACTTGGACGAATTATTTCTATTTATATTTTATGCAGTAGGTGAATGACAAAACGATATCTTGGTACAAATTATTATCATTATTTTATTACTCGTCCAACACTCTTCTGAATACTCGTGTCTTTATTGTATTAGTGATAGACACTTAGGGTTGAATATTACGCGGGCTAACTGATGGAAAATTCCCGAGGGTGGTAAATCGCCTGTGTAATAGTCAACATAATGCTTTGGGTTTTATCCAACGTACTCTCAAATACAAAGTACTTTGTTTGGATTGTTTATTTTATTTTCAAATTTTAAAAACTACCCTGAAATATTGTGATTAGACAAATCACCTCGGAATTATTTTTGAATTCATTATTTTATTAAATTAGAGTGCGGATTATTTTAGCTACTTAAAGTATTGTTTGTTTTCACTATTTTTTTTTCTTTGATAATATGCTAATTCTTGTAATACCCACTTAAAAAATCCATACAATCTCGATAAGTATTTATTTTCATTATTGTATTGTCAAAAAAATTTCAAACTTCGCAAATTAATCAGTAGAGTTTAATTGGTGATTGGTAATCGGTAAAAATTTACAGTTAATTAGTTTAAGCAGCTTGGAGCTATAAAACGTGTTAAAGATTGAGACATTATATCAACTTTCAACTAAAACATGCTTAAATATAAAGCAAAATTTTTCTAAGTAATTATTGTACATTTTGTCGTTGAATTTTTCTTATTATTAAAATCGTCAAAGTAATTGATAATGACTCCTATTCGCAAAATTAAAAATTTTTTTATTTTAAAATTGACTTGAAAGAATTCGGGATTAAAATGCAATAAAAATGATAATTTGTAATGTTTCGTAATATTATCTTTACTTCATCAAACTATACAAATAGAATGGAATTAATTATCATACGAATTTTAAAACATGTGACTAGTAAAATTAAATACGTAAAAATTTTATTAATGCTCAATTGTAGTTTGCACGGAAAAATAATAATCTATTGCTAATAAGCTTAAATGTGAATATTAATTTTGAGGTAATATTGATTCAAAATTTTATGATTTGAAATATTTCTCAATTAGATAAGTTTGTTTTTAAAACATTAAATAAATTATTTCATGAAATAATTAACCTGTCAAAAAAATTTTTATGAAGTGAAATAAATAATTCATGAGGAAAATAAAATACTAAAAAAAGTAATTACCTGTACTGGATCAACTTTAGTATTGGCAGCCACCCAGGCCTCAGCAAAAGTCTCCATAGCGCTTTGAAAATCCATTCCACGTTTTGACACTTGACGAACACAACTCGCCGAAATATGTAATTACTGCTTGCTCTCCGCAACAACAATAATCCAACAAAATAAATAAAGCTGACTAACCCTTTTATCGCGATATATCAGCCCCAAAATTAAAATAACATTCACATAAAATTAATAACCAAAAACAGTTATTTCATTATACTATATTGTATTATTCAGTAACAACCAACTATTACATTCAGATTAATAAAATACAACAAATAAACATATATTATTACAATTAATCCACTAAATAATCACTGTTAAATCACTGGCCTTTTTCGATCTTCCCGAGGTGTTTTTATTCATTTTACTTTCAACATTTTCAAAATTTACCTTTATTTTTATCATTATTACTCTCCATTCACTGAGTTCACTTATTGTTACGGTTAATAAGTCTCAAGTCGTACATAAATAAGTTTAATCATATGATGCAAAGGTTCAAAATTTTTATCTTCACTCATACTCAGCCCTCAATTTAAATAAAATATCCATTAATAAAAAAGCTCCAATTAAAAATGACAAATTCAAATTATTTTTTGGCTTATCAATTTTTTTCGCACCGTAAAAATTGATTAAATTAAAAATAATAATATCCATCGTAATAACATTTACAATAATAATGATAATAATTACTAGATTAACATTAATATTAATATTATTATTAACAACGACACGGTTAGAAGAAAAGTTGGAGCCGCGACTGTGCGTGCCCGAGCGCTTCGGCGCCCAATGTGACTCAACTCTCTACTCAGTCCGGTACGGGGCGACTCGCGTGTTACTGCTACGGTTATTCCCGCGTGTGCGCCTTCGTTCACCCCACTTTAGCCACCGCTATCCTCACTTACAGTCAGTACTCCTATCCAGGACTACTATACAATCATACACGATACATGTAGAGCGTATACTAATACACACTGCAGCTGTAGATGTAGACTGTAGAGTGCATCGCGAATAATCGCGATACGCGGTGTAACACCGGGGATACCATGCAGATACCGGATAGAGACGTTCTACCTCTACCGAAAGCTCTCGGCCACTCGGTAGCATCCACTCCCCCAGTTGATACCAGTGGAGGATTTCTCGACTCAACTTTCGTGAGAAATCTTTCAGCGGGAGGATCCAGGACTCATCCGCCCCGTTACGTCCGACGATCCTCTTTTTAGTCACCCGGAAGAATAAGAAGGGAGAGCTTAAAATTACCCAAAGTTGCCAGGACCAAACTTTCAACAATTGTGACTGAGATGTAACTTTTTTTTTTATTTTTATGTTATAGCGAGATTAATACAGAACGACGATTATTTGTCTACTTAACTTCCGGTAAGCTTTTTCCGGTTGGTTTCTATGATAATCGTTATAATTATTATCGTATTTTGTTTTGCTGTCTTGCTAACGTTTAATCTTTTAGATAATTTAGTCTTCATTTTGGTGATGTTTTAACGAATACAAAGTTGTTAAATTTTTATGATAAAATTTTACACAATTAACTTGTTAAACTTTAGGTTTTCAAGATTTTTAAAATTTATCATTTTTTTGTTTTAAATCACAAAAAACATTTTCTATACATTTTTTGTATCTTAAAAAATTTTCTTCTTAATTTTGTCTGTAAATTTTCACAACTCATCTTTTGAACCAGTTAAAATTTTCAACAATTAAATGTAAAATTGTCAGGGAGGTACAAATATATTTAAACGCAAAACTTTATTCAATTGACTTATAAGAGTTGATCATGAAAATTAAAAATATGTCTTTATTTTTCAAAAAACGTCATCAATAAAATTCGACATTATTACAAAAACTTTTGATAGTTCAAAAAAATAAAAGAAATTATTTTTTCAGCTACACACAAATTTCAACGTAAACCTTGATCGACAGAAGGAATAGGTATAGAGTTTTTCACGGTTTAATAAATAGTATCCGCCATGCGGTTAATGTTAAAACATTATCAGCGTTGTTAAAAGCTCCATTACGATCTCGAAGCACCTTGTAAATGTTGAGATGTTTGGATGGCTGCAGGATGCAGGATATATTGGCTCAGGAATAATTCGATGCAAGCTCAATTCGAAACTTGCAGTAGAGCTTGGAACTCAGATGTGCAGAGGTAGACATTTTGTTGTGCGCATGAGAAGCATTTCGGCGAACGGGGAACTAACGGTAAGACCAGGTCGCATTGATAAACCTTCTGTCCTCTTTTTTAGCCTCATATCCTCTCTGTTACTCAATCCCGGGATTTTCCGGCGGGTTTAGGCCGCGTGGGGCGTGCCAGCTAGGCGTTTCTGGTGAGCTTGTAGGCGGAGCTTTCCTGCTACGCCTTCGAGCTTTCGTTTCCAAATGTATGTATAAACTCATACTTACATGAGAAAGTGCACACTTTCTTGGAAAGTTCGTTTCCTCTAACTACAGCAGGATCTATCCCTCTCCGGCTAAGAGTTTTCTCATTCCGCTGCAGTGGCTCCTTAGAAGCTCTCGAGCTTTTTTATTTCCCCCCTCCCCCCCGGTGTTTTTTACGGCTACACTTTACTCCCACTTATCGGAGGCTAATTCTAGGAAGATGGTGGTAACGCGAAGGGTTAACGTCGAAGGGGAGTGAAGGCGAGAGATGATGGGGGCGAGGAGAGAGGAGAAGGTGAGGTGGAAGTGCGAGGTAGAACTTAGAGAAGGTATTCAAGTTGAGGTAGGAGCACGTGCAGAATACTTTTACGGGGTTGGTGGTTGGGGTTGTGACGGAGCTAAAAAAATATTACTTTACCAAAGACGTCTAGTCTAAAACGCCCGGATCTACTTCTTGGGTCTAACGTGTCCGGAGCTAATTTGCCACTGAAAAGCTCTTGTATAAATTATTGCTACCACGCGAGATGAATATCTGATTTTTTTTCACAATTTTTCAAAAACTTTATTATTATTATTATTTTTATCAATGCACTCAAAAAAAAAATTAACTCGAATCAAGAGAAAAAATTCATAAACCCAGAAAATAATTCTGAAGAGTTTCATAGTCTTGAATCAAGTAAAATTTACTTAAACCACGAAAAATTTCTTAGATTAAGAATTTTTCTACTTAAATCAAGAAGATGAAATTCTTCAAAATTATTTACTTGATTTAAGTAAATTTTTTTTTCAAGATGCTTGAAAACTTTGTTGTGATTTCTTGATGTTTAGGAAAGGTTATATGTTAAAAAATATGCTATTTTTTTCGATTCTAATTTACAAATATAATTTGAATAAATGATTAATGATTATAATTACACATTTATAATGATCTTTTTCATTCTGATTCTTAGATATTTCAATTATAAATTATAATTTCTTTTCGGAAAATAGACCGAAAGGTGGCGACGCGAACAGACGCATGATTTGTACGCAGCGCATATTTTACGTATAATTAATTAAAAAAGAGAATAATAATTTAAAATAGTGACAACAAAGTGTGTAATTAAAAGTGCTAGATCTATAAAGTAAATAAAATTTACGAAAGATCAGAAGGCTGAAATAAAAAACAGCTAAAAGCAAGTGAAAAAACTTTTTGAGGTTGGAGAGTAAATGGCGGGAAGAGGACACAAGAAAGGTTACAATCTCAGGAGTAGCAGCCAACCAGATTTGAGAGCTTTTGGAATAACGTCGGAGAAAAAACAAGAAATGAGCGAAAATAAAAAAAGTGATAAGGGAAATGTAAGCGATGGTGAAATATTTTCAGATGATGAAATCAATGAACTTGATAATACATTGATAGAGGTAGTAGCTGAAATTCATCAGGAAAAAACAGTAGTGGGAGAAAACAGTATGGCTGACGAAAGAAAAGAGACAGAAAAAGACGGAGAAAATGAAGCGACATCACAAGACAATGGAGGCAGCAGTGCACCGCCAAAATCAAGGAGTGAAAATAACGAACTAAAAGATGGCGCTAAAAAGCAAGAATTAAATGTAGCAAGCGGGCTAAGTGAGATAACCGAGCAACTGACGAGAACACTGCTGGAAAAAATAAGTGAAGAAAATAGAAAAAAAGAAAATGAGTGGGAATTAATGCTCAGCGCAACCCTAAATGACATCAATGACTCCAACAGAACTGGGGTTAAAATACTACTGCAAAAAATGAACCAGCTAGAAAAATGTGACAGAGAAAAAAGATCACAATGTAACAACTGTAAACTAGCTAGAGAAAAAGAAGAGAAAATAAAAAAAGAAGCAGGAGAAGAGAAAAAGAAATGGGAAAAAGAAAAGGAGGCACTTGTTGAAAGATATCTGAAAGCAGAAAGTAGAGTGAGAGAACTAGAAAACGCGAAATACAGCGCGAGACGTGATGACACAGGACGCAGAGCATCATTGATACACAACACACAATACAGAAACGAAGATTATGTTATGGATGAATATACGCAATACATGCTAGATGATGCCAGAGCACGTAGAGACCAAAAGAGAAGTGTAAGCTGGAGCAGAGCGACAACTAAAACGACAAAGGATAATGAAGAAAGGAACAAAAGAGAAAGAGCAAGGAGCGGTCAAGACGGAGCTAAACAACCTAGACCACTCACAGAAAAAGAGATAGAAGAGGAAATGAAGAAAAGAGAAAAAAAAAGAATTTTTCTGGTAATAAAACATAATTGCAAAACCAACACAGAGGCAATAAATATTATAAAAGAAAAAATAGGATACCAGGTGAACGGGAACTCAGTGAAGAAAAGCACGGAGGGTATGTTAACCCTAAAAATGAACAGTTTAGCAGAGAAACAAAAATTGATGAGTGAAAGAGTCAAGCTAAGAGGTACAGATGTCTACCTGGACGACGAATTAACAGAAAGAGAAATTGAGGTGGCAAAATGGTTGAGAGAGATCGAAAAGGAGCAGAGAGAGAAGAATGTAATGGTGAAAAAAGGTTATATGAAAATATGTATTGATTATACCTGGAAATATTGGGATGAAAGAAGAGGTTTGGTCGACGAAAAAAATAGTAGAGATTGATATAAGTGTAAAAAAACAATCAGGGAAGGAGGTGGACAAAATAAAGATAATGTGAAAAATAAAGACGTAGTGAAAACAGTAGAATGTAAAAGAAAAGTGGTCGAAGACGCAGCACAAAGTGAAATAGTATACAGTGAATACAAAGAGGACAAGAAGGAAAATAATAAAAATAAACGCAAAAATAAAAATAAAAATAAAAATAACAATAGAAGCAACAATAATAGTAAAAATAAGAACAATGAAAGTAATAAAAATATAAATAAAAATAATAATAAAAAGAAAAACAAAAATAAAAATAAAAATAAAAAAAAAGTGGTGAATATCAGAGGATGCAAAATGATGTGCTGGAATATTGCGGGGATGAAGGAGTACAGTGAATTGAATGAGTTTATAAAAAAGTTTGAAATAGTTTCCCTGATTGAAACGTGGATCGAGGACAAAGACAAAATAAGAGTAACAAACAGGCTGAGCAGTGAAATGAAGTGGTGGTTCAAAGCAGCAGTGAGAAAAAAAGAATGCAAGAGAGGAAGAGCAAGTGGAGGACGCATATTAGGTGTGAAAAAAGAAAAAGAAGCAGAGTGGAAAGTAGACGAATGGGAGTACGGATTTGTGATAAAAAATAAACAAATGAGCGAAGTGGTGATAACAGTGTACAACAACGTAGGAATACGAGCAATAGAAAAGCAATTTAAAAAAGTAGTGAGAGACAATGAGGGAACGTATGAAAAAATCATTGTGATAGGTGACCTGAATGCCAGAATTGGTGAATGTGAAACAAAAGTAGTGAATCAAGAATATAGTATAAAAAGAAAGTCAAAAGACAAAGTGGTAAATGCGGAAGGAAAAAAGCTCCTAAATATGTGCGAAGATTTAGGGCTGAGAATAATAAACGGTGCCAGTGAAGGAGACAGAAATGGAGAAGTGACTTTCATAGGAGGAAAAAGCGAAAATTGCTGCTCGGTGATAGATATATGTATGGTAATGGACAGAGGGAGTGAAGACTGTATAAAAAAATTTGGAGTGATAAAAAAAACAGACTCAGACCACCTACCAATATATATTGAAATAAAAAGAAAAAATAGTGATAACAAAGCAACAAATGGTGAAGAGAAAACGGGCCTAACAAAAATAATGGAAGAAAGAATGAGATGGAAAAAAGACCAAGCAGCAGAATACGCGGAGAATGCGTATGAGATATGGAGTGAAAAAAGGATGGG
This sequence comes from Cotesia congregata, assembly GCA_905319865.3. NCBI lineage: Eukaryota > Metazoa > Arthropoda > Insecta > Hymenoptera > Braconidae > Cotesia > Cotesia congregata. The sequence goes on from CAJNRD030001124.1 coordinate 19,491,551, forward strand.
CGAAGAAGGTCTAGAATGGAGCGAGCTAAAAGAAACTATATACGAAGCAGCGAGAAGAACAAAGATGACTGCAAAACCAAAAAAAGGGAAAGCGACAGGAAAACAAAAAAAGGAATGGTTTAATGAGAAGTGCAAAAGGTGCAGAAATACAGTGTGGGACAAACTAAGAATAATGCTTAAAGACGCACAAAACAATGAAAAAAAGAAAGAATATATAGAAGCGAGGAAAGCATACAGACAAGCAATAAAAGAAGCAAAAGAAAATTGGTGGTTAGAGAGAAAGAAAGAAATAGATAAAGCGAAGGACATGAGCAAGTGGTGGGAAGCTGTGAATAAATTCAGGTGCAAGAGAACGAAAAAAGAAATGGGGGAAAAAATAGATGGAGACACATGGGTGAAGCATTTCTCAAAACTGTTAAACAAAAATAACAATAATACCGAGGTAGACAGTGAAATAAACAACATAAGTACAGAAACAAGTTGTGAAAACGACTGTATGGATGAAGAAATAAGCAGAAGAGAATTCAGAGAGGCAATAAAAAAACTAGGAAACAAAAAAGCGCCAGGGGAAGACGAAATTTCGGCTGAATTTATAAAGAACCTTCCTCGTGAGATGCTAGAGAACTTGAACAACATAATTAATAAAATGTGGGAAGAAGGCAGCATACAGGAGGGTTGGGAAAAAGCGAGAATAGTGACAATACATAAAGCGGGTGATATAAAAAGTGCTGAAAACTACAGGGGAATATCGTTACTAGATATCGGTTATAAAATACTAACTACAATAATGGCGGAAAGGTTAATGTGCTGGACAGACAGGGAAAATAAAATAAAAGAGAGTCAAGCAGGATTTAGAAAGGGGAGAGGTACAAGAGAGCATATCTTTACGCTAAATGCGTTAATTAACAACAGGTTGAAAAATAAGAAAAATCTATACGTGTGTTTTGTTGATCTAAAGCAAGCTTTTGACACAGTTGACAGAAAATTACTGCTCCAAAAATTACAAAAAATAGGAATTGGTGGCAAAATGTACAAAATGATAGAAACTATATATAAAAACACAACGTGTGAGGTAACAGTGAATGGTGCAAAAACTAAGGTGTTCAAAATAAATCAAGGGGTGAGACAGGGATGTGCACTAAGCGCAGTACTCTTTAATATATTTATAGATGACATGGAGGATGAGATGGTGAGAAAAAACATAGGTGGCACTGTAATGGGTAAAACAAAGATATACATGACCAAGTATGCAGACGACGGTGCAGCGATAGCAGACACGCCAGAAGGACTGAAAGAAATGTTGAAAGAAATAGAAAAATACGCGGATAAAAATAGGCTGAAAGTTAATGCAAAGAAGACAAAAATTATGGTGTTCAAAAATGGTGGTAGAGCAGTGAAGAACGAATGGTGTTACAAAGGCGAAAAGTTGGAAGTGGTGAATAATTTCAAATACCTAGGATACACATTTACTACAAAAAACACACACAATAAACACATGAGAGAGATGAAAAACAAAGCGAATAAGGTGTCAAATGCAACGTGGGGAGTGATAAGAAGGACAGGTAGAGACAACATAGAAGACAGAATATATCTATATAATACGTTAGTGAGATCTGGATGCCTATACGGAGTGGAAACATGGGGGTGTGAAAAAACGAGTGAAATGGTGATAATGCAAAACAAATTATGGAGAATGGCACTAGGAGTATCGAGAAACACGCCGAGCTATATAGTGTACAAAGAGACAAGAAGCGAAATGATAGAAGTGCTAATAAAAGACAGACTATGGAGGTACATAATAAATATTGTAAGAATGGGAGAAGACAGGTGGCCAAAAATCTGCCTAAGAGAAGAAATGAGAGGTATATTGAACAGGCAGCCATCAAAGTGGGGAGAAAAAATAAAAATGTTAGTGAAGGAGATGGAATGTGAAAGAATTATAGAACTGATATATAATAATGCAGAGATAGAAGTGATAGAAGAAGAAATAAAAAATGGCTTGGAGGTGTATAAAAAAATGATGGAGAAAAAAGTAGAAGAAAAAATAAATAATTCCACGTACAATAATCTATACAAAAAACTAGTGCTGACAAATGAAACAGAAAACTACTGGTGTGACAAAGAGGTGAAAAACACGGACAAAGAAATTTGGGCGAGAGCTAGATGCGGTAATTTGACACGTGCGGGAAAAAAAGGTATAAGTGACTGGAAGTGCAGGGAGTGTAAAAGTCAGGAAGAAACGCTAGCGCATGTGTTAATGTGTGAAAAAATTAGTAAAAAATTAAGCGAAGAGAGTAAAAAAACATTAGAGACTTGGAACAATTATAAAGAATGTGAAAAAATAATAGAGATAAAAATAATAGAATGCTTAAATAGTAAAATATGTAAAAATGTATGTAAATTGTTGAAAGAAATAGAAAAGGTATTGAGAGAAAGTGAGAGTGAGAACAGAGAAGAGAGCAATATAACAAAAGACGCTGTGAATTAGAATGCTAGTCTAAGAAAGAGTGCGCATGAATGTGTGATAAAGAATAAGTAGAGATAATTAAGAAATAAATTTTAAAAAATGAGGAAAAACGTGTGTGGAAAATAGTATGGGATATGTTAAAATATTGTAAAAAAGCAATGTACCCAAAAAAGTGGTGAAATGTATGCCAAATATTAAATATTAAAATTAAAATTAATGTAATTAATTTAATACTATGTAATCCACATAAAAACGAGCTAAATAGAAAAACAGCGCTGCTTGTCTTTCTATTTAGAAAACACTTTGTAAAACACTGCCTATGTGATACAAATAAAATCATTATTATTATTATTATTATAATTTCTTTTCGTTCGAAAAAATTTCACAATAAAAAGAAAACTTTCTTAAGAAAAGAAAATTTTCTTAAACCAAAAAAATATTCTTTAAATTAAATGTTAATTCAAGTTTTTTTTAACAAATTTTTATCCAGTACCTAACCCACGAAACTGCTAATAATTTTTTTAAAACAAAGAAAATGCTCTCATTTAAACCATAAATTACCTTAAATTTTGAATAATTAATCTAAGTGATTTCTGAAATAAAGCTTTCAGGCCTTTCCGAGGAACTGCTTTGTCAGATTAGTTCGCCGTAAAAGCGAAAACTTTTAAGGATCAGTGTAAGCTTCACAAAGAGAAATCTTGATAACCAGGTTAAAATGATGAAATTTAACTAATTTATTCACGTATCAAATCCCCGAGTGATTAAAGCCAGATTAAGATTATTATAACTTATAATTGTCATTGTAATATTCGCACAAGGGAGTTTCTAAAGCCAAGAACTTACAGGAATCATTCAAAGCTTATTGACAGTGAAACCCGAGTAACAAAGTTTCAAAAATAATAAAATATGCTGTGTAGCATATGTGTCGTAACATGTTAGTACAAATTGAAAACCATTTAGCGAATCTCTTAGTCGCTGGGTATGTTAATAAATTCCGGGTTTACGACGTTGCACGTGGGGCAAGCTGAATTTAAAGGGCGCGTCTAACGTTCCGTGGATTCACCGTTTAGACATTGTGCTTCTGCTGGCATACACTTTAAAGCTCTACTCTGTATAGTGAACTATACTGCATCGCTACATCCTTCAGATCCTCTCTACCCTGAATGCTTCATACTGTATTGTATGTTCTCAATAGTTGTTACTTTGTAATCAAACGCGTGAAAGAGAGCTTTGCATATTTACTTAAAGACCACAAAATCTTTTTCTTTATTAAATTCCGCTTTTGTTATTTTATACAAAATCTTATTTTCTAACTAATAAATTACGAAAAATTTACTTTTTATCATTTGTTCGAAATAGATAAATAGAGCAGAAAGCAAAGTTTACTTCTACTTTTTTGACTTCTTGACATCTTTACTCACAAAATTAGCAATATAGTACAGCCTTGAAAGGAGCTAGGCTTAATGGATTTTACTCGAATTTATGGTGGACAAATTTGTTTATGATTCTCGATATTTAATATCCATCCATGCACAATATACTTATGTATCTATAATATATGTATAGCGACATATGGTGTAAGAGGATCAAGACAAAACGTATTGTCTCTGATGTACGATTTAAAGTTCAAGCTTTGATATATCGCGCTTCCTATTCGACGCAACTAAATTCTAACTCGTTTCAGAGGCAGCACATGTTGTACTCATTTAATCCTGCTTCTACTTCATATAGTATCCTATAAAACTTTAAGTAGACTGCCTGGACTAAAATTAGATTAAATAGTTACATGAATAGTAAAAAATTTTTGCCTTTAAAATTTTTTTTTATTATTTTAAAAATTACATTCTTATAAAAATGTTTATTTTATGAAACTTTCGATTTTCATCCAACATTTCTCATGTAAATTTGAATAATTCTCTAACCAGTAGTGGCTCAGTAGATTTTTCACGCCAAGTTAACTATTTAGCTCATACACATTTCGTTCTTCAGCTTCTAAGCGGCTTGATGTCTGGTAAGCTCGTGGAACAGCATTCAAATACTCAGGTATAGAGTTGAGTAGTTGGCTGCCAAGTATAGTGAGTAGTGAGTAGATGTCTGTCTTCTCCCGCGTATAAAATGTTCCAGCAACCCCTTCAACTCACGAATGCTCTATCCTTTAGCTACACAGCACCCTTATGCCACTGACAGTCAAAGGATCCCTTCTTAGTAGTCCTAATCCAAACTTCAGCTCATATATGCTTTTCGAATATTCGGTCATAACCCTTTCAACCGGCTTTTGATTTAATCTCGTATGCAATTTATATATATATATATATATTGTAGTACTAATTTTTTGATATTATACCATGTCGAGAGCCCTATCTCATAATTGGGGAGAACCAGGTTCGATTCCTGGCTAGGTCCGATGTTAATATTTTTTTTAAGTTGTTCTAATATTTATTTATGTACTATTTAACATCCACTTTCTTAATAAAAATGAAAATTAATGATCCAGAAAAAATGTACATACATGATAACATTTGGGCCATGCATGAAGTATGTGAATTACATGTTTACATACATTTTACATATGAAATACACATGATCATATAATAATAATAAGAAATAGTATATGATTCTAGAAAACCATGTATACCTACATTAGTACAAAGTAATAATAATAATAATAATAATAATAATAATAATAATAATAATAATAAAATACTTATAGCTTAAATACAAATGATAAATACACGTGACACTTAATAATATTTATTAGACTCATAAATACTAATAAGTATAAACTCGTTAAAGTCTCTTCTCACTATCTCATCTTTCGCAATATAAGTAAGTACCTATACTAGTAACTACAAAGTATAAACTACAAACTACCAGGCACTACATCTACCGGTACTTGATGGTAATAATCTCTTATTCACTCGAGCTTGCGGTCGCGCATTTTCCTCAAGCGATACACGCGCGTTAGATTAATTGCGTCGACAATTGGCCGCAGAGAGTGAGGGTAAGAGTGCTGGTGGCCATAGAGAGTAGATAACCACCGGCCCATTTAAGGGTGTGGGGTTAAGTGCAACGAATATGTCTCAATACAAAACCACTCGCATAGTAATAGATAGAGCAAAAATACTGAGAGCTTAAATGGGGAAAAAGAGAGAAGGAGATGGAGAAAGCGATCGAAACTCCGACCCACCCCGTTAGCTCTACTCATATCAGTCTTTACTACTTATAGTAATGAACATTCTGCATCCGAATCCAGTGCGCACGTCGCATCAGCCTGCATCCTGCATATTATGCTCTCGTCCTCACCCTCACCCTCGCACACCACTTACCGCTCTATCTCTATATCTATCTTTATTTGATGTCCGTGGACCCAGAGTCTTCTTCCGGGTAGACATCTCTTTCTTCGTGACGGCAGTACTTCATGAAACGGGAAAACCGCCACTACGCCAGCATAATAATTCCAAAATTTGCATGTACGCGGGCTAACTCCTCAAGTAGGTTATCTACGCCACAAGTTTTCTTTATGATATATTACATGTATTGTTAGTAGTGTTATAATAGGACATATTAAACTCTACTTTTATTTAAACATATAAATAAACTTTCATTTTATCATTCATTAAATACAATTTTTGATATTTAACATTTAATTTGATAAATTATTACTTTTAAAATAGTTCTCTTGCTATAAAAAATTTCGTCTAATTTTAGTTTATCAGCATACGTGGATTGTTAATAGAGTCGTTTTTAGCAATTACGACAATAGAACAAGGTCTATTTCAATCAGCTTTTAATTTAAAAAAAAAATTAATTTCCATAAATTACAGTTTTATTTATTTTACCTTAATTTAATATTAAATATTTTTTTTTGCCCAATAAAGTTCACTCATGAAAAATAATTTTGATGAATATCATTTTGAATCAAGCAAAAAAATCAAGAAGATGAATAAAAATAATTTCTTTGATAATTAAGACATCGGCAGAACCTTTTAATAAAAAATTGTTCTGAGTAATAAACCGACGAAAATAATATAAAATAAAAACAAAAAAAAAAAAGACTTAAACTCTTTCACAAAGTATAAAAGACTTTAAAACAGTCTAATGGAATATCCGAGCAATATCACTCGGCAATTAAGCCAATGCACAGCTAATTGCGTTTCCGAGACATCCAGGTCCTTCTCTGGCCGCTGACAGAAGGCAAAAGCCCGCAGTGCAGCCCCTGCTCTCGGGTTCCTTCTTGCAAAGTCCTGCTGCTGAGGACACAAAGCTCTTTGCTAACTGAATTTTCTTGAGCAAGCATCAAAGATCCAGGAGTCGAGGACAGAGTCTGCACAGAGAGTCCAAAGGTGAAATGGAACAAGGAAATAACGAGGAAACTGAAGAAGGAGGAAGCTGGGACAAAGGGGTGTCGAGAGCCTGTACTGGGTTCGTTTTTCCCCATGTGTGTCCTCACACATATGACGATCACCATCTCGGCGCTACACATCTGAACGTAACAGTTGCTTGGGTACTCTCATATATCTACACTAGGCACTGCACACATGGGACGGTAAGCGATAAGTAATTCAGTTACCGGGGGCAGTATCGAGTTAACCCTTGGTTCTGGCGTGCTTCCATTTAGCTTCTCTGGCTGGCTCTCACCCCAATTTTATTATCATATCACAAAAACCTCATTCCGCCGTCGTTCATCGTCAATATTTTTAGTCTCTTGTCAAAAATCCCAAACACAGTATACGTGATACGTGAACGAGATCGGTTTTTTTTATTTTTTTATTTTATCGGAATATGGTTATAACGATTGCTCTTTGTACTCTTTTATCGTAAAAGCTTCCAATCTAGTTATTTCATTAAAAAATAAAATGATAAACAAATTTCAAAATTAATTTCTAAATACAGGCTACATATAAAGTAGCAATTAATATTTTTTTCAGTATTTTAATTTATTAATATAAATATAAATTTAATTTTTTAACACACTTTTATTTACCGACTAAGATGTATGATTAATTCAAAAATTTAGACAGAAATCAAGGAAATTATTTTTTCCAATATTTTTTTTATTAACCTGAATTCACCATTTCCATCAAATAATCGAGTAAACTACAAATTTTGCATATTGACGTTGACCTAAATACTAACAGACAGTAATATTGCTTAATTCAGTTGATTTGATTTAGTTGAAGAACCAACATTTCCATCTCATGTTGCTGACCAATTACCTCAAAGTGCCCATTACTAACCAACCTCTCAAGGAATCTTGCGCTTTCGGTCAAGCATCGATTTGATGATTCTCTTGAAAATGGCTCTAGTACACAATGAATAAGATTTTGTTTGATAAAATTACTGAGTACTTATAATATTTAAATGACAAAAAACAGGAGCATATATACTTAATATTATTTATAAGAAGATAGTAAGGAGAAGCGTAGATCGCGTTTGAATGCTAAGTATTGTCAGCTTAAGACTAGTATTCAATGTTTTTTATTATTATATTATTATTCTTTTATAATCGAAACTGTTTTTTACTCTACACAGATTTCAGGACACAAGTACTCGCGCGTATAAATTGCAAAAGAAGAGGATTACGTGAAGAAGACATTGCTCGCTAGCTCTCCTCGTGCCGTGAGAAAGAATATAAGAGTGCTGGGTATATAAGAGGGATGAAAGAAGAAATAATAAAGTAAATGTATATATAAGATCCTGGAAAATAAGAAAGAGATAGTGAGTGAGTCTTAAAGAGAATAAAGCTAAGAATTAAGACGGCTGCGCTCGCGCTCTATTCTCGTTTACCAATATATAAATGTAGATGTACACAACGGCGTGGTGCAACAGAAAAAGTAAAGAGTACAGTTGAAGAATAGAATGAAATGAAAACGAGACTGAGACCGAGACCAAGACCGAGAGAAAAGTTATCTCTGCCACCGAGGCTTAAGTCCTTCAAGGATTCTTACTCGCGCGTCATTTAACAAAACAATTAGAAGTTAACCCCTTTCCTCTCAGTACTAAGCGTGCTTTACTTTCTTTATTTTTATTTAGGTATCTTACTACTGTTCTTACCAGCGAAATGAAGAAGCTACGTCAACCAAAATATTCTCCAGTCTAAACTCCAGATGCCATTCGGCTTCCTATTAGTTTATACTCTTTTGCCTTGTTTTATTTCTTTAACCCATTTTCAAAAGCTTCCGAGCTTTGGGAGTTTATTTCGGTAATTTTATTTCATTTTTTCGGTATTATTAATTTTTTTCTTTAATTTACCGTAGAATTCATTTGAGCTTTTTTAATTAATTTTTTAGTTTTTAAAATATACGTAAATTTTCCTTAAAAAATTTAAACAATTATTCCAACGTAATATAAAGTTTAAAGTAATTAATATAAAATAAACTGAGTAAAAATTCGAATTACAAAAGTAAATCTGGTATAGAGGCAAAAGTGACATCTTGTGTCGTTCTGGTGAAGTTATTTTAATACGAATAGTAGACTTCGTTGCTGTAATACCATCATTCTTCAGTATAGATATGTTTTAAAAATTAAATGAAACGCATTAAACCTTTACATAACTTTTTGATTGAAGTTTCTGTTAAAAAGTGAATAAAAAAGAATCTTAGTGGACGTCAATTAGTATTTAATCTCAACGAATATATAAATCCAAACCGTGCAATCGACTGAACGGATTTCCTTTTTAATTAGCCACGGATTTATGTAAAGTAAAACCCTTTTCAATACCACAAATAATCCTTGTCATTTGGTCTAATTGGGCAAAAGTGACGAACTTTTATTAAGCTGAATATCGTTTTGATTACGCATGAAATAAAAGTTTTTTTTCACACATTATTTTTGTTAAAATGCAATTGATTGAAGTATAGACAATAATGACTACTATAATTATTTAAAAGTATGATTTTATTTTGAGAAATTTTTCTGTAAAAGAGAAAATTAAAAGTTGTGTGCCCAATATCATTTTTATTTTATTTTATTTTATTTAAATAAAAAAACTCAACAGCCTCGGGGCCATTAACGGGGTTAATAATACAACAGTTAGTATATAAAAACAAGAAAAATTTTTGATTTATAACAAGATGACTTATAGCTAGCATAAAAAAAGCATAAAAAAAGAAAAAAATAATAATAATAATTATTATAAAATTTGTAGCAATTGCACATAATTAACACCATTGATTTAATATTTGGCCAAGTGATGCTGTTATACAGCCACTAAGTTAGTTTGACAGCACCAGGTGCACAGAAAAAAAAGTCATCTTGAGTCAAGTAATATTTACTTGATCCAAGTATATTCAACTGAAGATAAAATATATTCTTGAGTTAAGTAAATTTTTTTCTCGTTTTGGTCAATCTTGGTTTAAGCAAATATTCCCTAGTTCCAACATGCGTACCAACTTAAGTGAAGAAAAAAACCTCTTAATCCAAGTAAATCATTCTATTGGTTTTTGAACTTGCTCGATGTACACACGGGCGCATCGAGGCCCGAGTAGGACAGCAGCCGCGCGGAAACCCATTTTCAACATTAAATAAAAATTATTGTTTATGGAGCTAGAGTTCCGGGAGTCGAGACTTTTTTTCAGAAATTTCCTCCTCTTTAAGGATCTTTTTTCTGATTGTCGATATCACTTATAGTTATTGAGTTATTAACGCAACAAATTTCTAACCGTGTACTTTGTATGAGTCGAGCAAATACTTGTATATACAAATATTTTCGTCACTACACGCTTAACTGTAAATTAGTAATATAATGGGAAATCAGCAAGTTAAAAATTAATCAAAAATGTCTAATTAAATGAACACAAAAAATAAAAATCATGCATAAGGTTATTTTTTTAAATTTAATTCTTTATTAAAAAAATCTCGGTTTAGTTCCAAAAAATCACGTCACCAACGTTGGCGCTACTTTCCAAACCAAGAGAAAGATTTACTTGGGATAAGTATATGACATTATTAGTTCAAGAATAAACAAGAACTTGAAACAAGAAGTAAATTTTGAAGAAAATGATTTTCTCGAGTCAAGATGACTTTTTTTTCTGTGTGTAAATAATTATCTGATAATTAGTAACAAGATTGTTTAATTCAAATTAAAGCAAATTATAACAGAAAAATATAATTATTTTTCAAATAAATTTAATTTCTTTTTATCTATAAAGTATCGTAATGAAATAAATAAAGTCTTTTATATTACCGACGAGTGAAGAGTGAGCTATTCACTGAGTAAATGAAATAAAAAAAAATTTTATAAATTCATGAAATCCTCAAACGAAACTGTTCTTTTTTTGTAATTGCAGATGTACATTAAAGTATCTGGCTCATTGGTCGGTTTTATTTATCGTGCTGCGGTGTTTCCAAGATGAAGAACTCACGAGGGTGAAAGAAAATATTCTCAGTTTTGTATGTGTGGTAGACACTGTAAAAATGAAAGCGAAAGATTTCTTCCAATTATCGATACCGCGAGCTTTTGATCTCAAAACCTTCCGGGTTTTTATTTCACATTTTTGTTGTTAGTCTTTAGAGAAGATTCTTCGATGTTGATTTTCGTAATTTTTTATTTGCCGACGAGACACTTTGTAGCGAGCTTTTTTCAGGAACCTAACTCGGTTGAATGATCACTTTAATCTACTTTAGTTATTATTTACTTAAGTTAAAAATTAAAAAATTATGAGATTGTTAATTAACCAAGTACAGTAGAGTAGTTAGGTAATGAGTTGAGTTATTCCACGCTTATTTATTTTTACGGCATTCAAGAAAGAAAAATGAATAGAGATTTCCGTATGACTTTTAATGTGTTATAATTAATGTATCAAGCAGGGGTTGATAGCAGAGTCGTTTAGTTGTGTAGTGAAAAAAGATAAGAAGAAAAGTTGGCTCGATTCATCAAGATCCGCGAATCATAAAAGACTCATAATCCTCAAGCGCCGTGCTTTGCATCGATTCTGGGATGGGGTCAAACTTTTACAAGGTCTTCCGTCTTTTATGAAGATCCTTAAGTTAATTCATACTCATTGTCATGGTAATTACTGAATTTTTAACTTTTTTTTTTTTTAAGTACTTACCGTTAATCTTTATTTATTATTTTTTTTCAAAGAATACAGAATAACATTTCTTCTTGAACAGCCATAACTAAAAAGAAATCTATCTCATGACTTAATTTTTAGGAAGTTTTCTCAATGATCAATGTGATCTAATTTTTAAAATCGACGTTCTAATTAGCAAATTGTCTAACTCCATTTTAGAGAATCTTCTATTTGTACGAAAAAAACAATAAGTTCAAAATTTATTATCACTTTAAAAAAGCATTTAATATCATTATTATCTAGTAGAGATATAATATTTAGGTTTGAATTATTCAAATAATTTATAATTCGACTATGGCTACATCAAAATGTTAAAAAATCACCCTCTAAAAAATAAGGAGTTAGACAAATTGCTAATTAGACCGTCGAAATGATGTTTAAGGTTCAAAATTTTAGCTTATCAGTTTACCTATTAAATAATACTAGTTGAAATTTTATACTTTTGACAGTGGCATCGTAAAATTTCCTTAATCAACATTGATACCGAAAAGCGAGATTGTATAAAAAAGTGTCAGATTAAAACAATACAAAAAGTCTAAAAAGTATAAAAATCTCTTTATACAAAAAAGTAGCATCTCTGAAAGAGTTACCCAAAGCTCACTTAAGCCATCGACGTCGTAAGAAAATGACGAATGCTAATTAGCATATGAAAAGCCCCGAAAGTCTTGGACTCTACATAACACAACTGGGCTCGGAAAAGATATTCCGTAGAAAAGGCTGTTAGCATCCACTTGCTCCTCATCCGATACCCAGCGAGTAGAGGAGGGAGTAGTTCGAACCACTCTTTCCTTCTCTGCTTCTGGGCAGCTCCAAGCATTGGCAAGACGATCACGTTTTTGAATATTAAGGACGGGATTACTCGAGCTTAACGCGGTGAATTTAGTCGTTTAAAAATCAGCATTGAGATGAAAAAATAACGGTCCTTTAATTTCGTTATTCTCCACTATACCCGTTCGTGTTCTTTTATTTCCACTCGCGAAAAAAAACAAAAACTAACCAACATAATAGTGTTCATGTGTGTGCTGGCGGCGTGAGTCGTCGATGGAGCTTTCCATTAACAGAGTAAGTGGCCAACGTCCGCATTTTCTTTGATGTCAGTTAATTTACTAATAACACTGTCTAGGCAATGCCAGGCAACTACAGATGCTGGATTCCCATTATATCACTTGCTTTCCGTTGGTCCTCTAAATATTTGTATCGTCAACAAAACCGTCTCTAGGCTTCAGCTAATGGATCAAATTTTGTTATTTACATTTACTCGATCGTTAAGTTACTTGAATACGCCCGGAAAATATATTTTTTAAACTGGTATTTTTTCTTAGTTAATTTTTATTGCGTTGCATTTATAGAGAAATAAATAAATTGCAAAGCTTGTAACCTGAATTCTACAGAAAAAATTATTTTAACTAAATAAGAAGTTAATAAAATTTACTGAAGGGTCCTAGAAAAATTTAATTCGCCACTCAAATTTTTATTTATAAAATAATCTCGTTTCACTTTTGAAGTTAATTAATATTTTAATTTTATATCAATATGTATTTATTTATATATTTATTTTTCTTTTACTTTATGATAGAAAAAATTTTAAAATATTTTTTTTAAATTACTAATAAAGTATTTATGTAAAAAATTAAATAACAAATTTACTAAAGAATTATAACAAGCAATTATGAATTCAAAAAAATAAAATCGATGGACTGAAATAAAAATATCTATATGTACATAGATTGAGAGGGTGAACGGATCTTTGCCGAGGATTAGTTAGAATTAAGTCGGCGAGCAGCGGAGAAAGTCTAGTTAGAAAGCTCAAGTAGAAAGAGAGCTCTCTAAAAATAAAGCAAGAAGAGAAAAGCCGCGTGCCCCTGTAACACTTAATTTTTCTTTGGATTTTTTAATCTCACGGTAAATATCGCCCCTTACCCTCACCCTTGTCCTTGTTCGTGCTCTAGATGGTTAGTCCCTTGGTCTCGGAGTTGGAGGAGAAATAGAGAATAAAAATAAGTTAAATAAAAGGGGAGAAAAAAGCAAAGCGTCGCGACCTCACGAATATCCGCCCACTCAAGTGAAGCTTCTGGAGGGAATGGTTGTTCGAAAAGAAGAATAAGAAGAAGAATACGAAGAAGGAGAAGAAGGACTTGCGGAGGCAGAAAAGACAGAAGAGGTCGGCGGGGTCTTTGGCATCGTTATTAACCGTACGCCATCAAAGAAGAACCCATTTAAAAACCTCATCAATGCTTAAGCCCCGCGAGGCGCTTCTGTAAGAAATTAATCCCTTCTATTTTACGCCAAGGGACCAGAGTTTTTGGCCGACGAGGTAATACCTTGCCTTTTATTGGCTGATACAAATGTTTTATTTCCATGAAATACTGTGGGATTATTTCCTTTTTTATTATTTTGTTTATAAATATTTTTATTTTTATTTTTTTTTCCTTAAATTTGAAAAAAAAAATTCATATATATGTCTGAAGAGTTACTCTCAGTAATTAATTTTTTAGTTTAATTGAAATAAACTAAAAAAAGTTTAATTTTGAAATGTGACAGTATATATTTAATGGATTTTGGTAGTTGAAATGTGGAAAAACTTTAGAGCTTTTGATACCGAAGAGTGTGTGTATATGAAAATAAAAGTTAAATGAAATACTAACGAACAGAGAGAGGATGGAGAGTACGGAACAAGAGTGAAGCTGGAGGGTAATACGGTTTAAACTGTTAATAGAGTCGAGGGTGTTTGACCGTCAGTCAATCTCGAGTGTTGGGACAACATTCATAACGAAATTAATCTGGGAACTGGACTGCGCTTCGTATGGGTATCACCCTCATACCCTCTACCCTATGCTACTCCCAACAAGCAGCTTGTATAAGGTTTGGTTTGTCCAGCGTTCATCCTTTTATATGAAAGTTGTACCGGGCTTTCACGTTTGTTTTTATAACTTTCACATAAGTGATTTTTTTTGTTTTTTAGGGAATTTGTGGGAATTTAGAAAATTTTACATTCAGATATTTTTTTGCAGTATTTATTCAGTGTTGATACGACATTCATCATTTCTAAAGTCTATTTATTATTATTATTATTATTGAAGAAAATTCAAATACAATTATTACATGACTTTACTGCAAAAAATTAACTTGATTTAAGAAGAAAATTCTTTAATTTAGAAAATCATTTGAAAGAATCTCTGTCTTAAATCAAACAGAAAAATTTTTGAATCAAGTAAAATTTACTTAAGCTAAAAAAAATTTCTTAAATCAAGAATTTTTCTGCTTAATATATTAGGTATACAATAGATTTATATCTACGCTTTAATCAGGCTGACACGCAAATTGTCCAATACTCTTTGAGCTCTAATTAGGCTACTATCAAAACGTTCACATGTATGTATTGTGGGTATTGTTAGCCATTAAGCAATAACTGAAACTGTAATGTACTGATTGAACTCTGAAAGCTAATTTACAGACTATTAGTCTAATGTGTTGGATCTTAGACATCCGATTAGATTGAAGATCTTCCTATATGCTTTGATCTTCCATTAGGTTCAGATTGAAATACATATGTTCTAATTCAATTAATCAATGAACAAATTTGAAGGAAAAAACTTAAATGTAATCCTTAATTTATTACATTAAAACGTAATAAACAGTTTTTCTCCCCTCCGTGCAGAAAGCGTCAATTTTCTGCTCGCTGCGCTAAACGAAAATGCCGCTTTCCGCCTCCGTCGAGGAGAAAAATAGTATTCTCACCACGGGCAGGAAATAAGAAAGCCTCGGCTTCGCCTCGGTCAACAATTACATGTAATCTGAGACATTTCTTATTTTCCTGCCCCAGGTAAGAAAAATACTATTTTTTGTTTATTTTAATTACATTTTGATAATAAAAATAAGGTCCATTTTTTTTTTCAATGCATCTACTATAAAAATTAATAATTATTTTAGTTAATTGAACTGAAAATTAACTAAGACATGAACTAATTAGATTTCATTATTTTATCGCGCTTCACGCAAAGTAAAAGTTTATTGAAAAATTAAAAACTTTTTCTTAAATAATTAAAATCCAACAATATAATGTTCATTACAAACATATTAACTCGTACCAATTACTTAGCACCACGACCAAGTCAAATTAAATTAATCAAACGAAACGTCAGTTTATTGTCTTGATTGATATGATAAAATATGCCAGCAATTAACAATTAAAATTTCTTGTTCTAAATTTTCAACTAACTCAACTCTGAAAAAAAAAAAAAAAAAGAAATTCAAACCTTCAAAACCATAACGTGAATCCGACCGAGTTATTTTATCTCTTTATCAGCTTCACTCTTCATATCTACATTTTAACAACGATAAGAAAATCCATATTCACCTATGTTGCCTATGAATCAGTCTTCAGACAAGTGTTGCGTTGAAAACTGTACCAAATATACGAGACACACGATATAGTATTTTTTACTTATAATTATAATTATAATTACAATTACAAGTTCTATGGTTGTGATTTGATTAGATAATAATATAAACACAAGGTATAATCTTCATTAATAAAACTTACGATGCATTGATGTGACTAATCCATTGTTTTTCTGGAACCAGATCATGACTCACGTGATTCAGATAAAATTAACAACGTCGTGTAAAATTTCAAGTTCCGGTTTGGTTTAATTTTACAGTCATCAGTCATTTTCATTATCAGTTATAAAGCCTTTTTTTCGGATAAACAGAATGATGGTTTCCGGGGCAAGGGAGATAATGAGATTTGAAGAGATGGAAGGTGAATTATCGGGACCAGCTCACCCGATTCCCAATGAATCATTAGACTGCGGGTGTGCTCAATTGCCGTGTCCGAAAATGGCCAAATATGCAACGAGAAAACTGTACGTGGGAATTATGTGCTGGATCGGAGTAATTCAGGCCGCTGGTCAAGCTTATTTCTCTCTTACTGGTTCCACTGTCGCAAGAAGGTTCAACTTTCCTCTAAATTCTATTGGTAAATAAACAACAACTATTCTTATAATTTATAAGATTAAACAGTAACTTTGATTAGAATTGAATAAGTAAATTGTGTTGAAAATAAATAACAAGAATTTATGATTAACAGAATGGATAACGTTGATTAGTGATGGGATTGCTCCATTTCTTCTGGCACTTCCTATCGCTTACTGGGGCGACCGGATCCACAGAGCAGCTTGGACAGGAGCTTTAGTGTTAATCCAAAGTGTCGGGTTTTTCTTTATTATTATTCCGCATTTTAGTCATCTTTCTCCGCGAGTTGTTGAAGAAACAACCAATATTACGCATTTGTCACTTTATTCAGGTAATCAGCATATTTCCAAAATGTAAAATTTATTTAAATATCACCAATTTATTCATAAATGATAACTATTTCTAATACATTTTTTAAGTCATCAAAGTAAAATTATACTTAATATTTACTACAGAAGACAATCCAGAGCTTTGTTCAGCATCAGGACTCGCTCGAGTGTTTGTAGAAGAAGAGGGAATTTGTTACTTCACTTTTACAGTTGTTATTATTTTCCAAATAGTCAATTGTATGGGAAATATTGCGTACTTAGCACTTGGAATTTCTTATTTGGATGACAACACTCGAAAAAGACACGTCGCCGTGCCTTTAGGATTCCTTATAGCTGTGAAAATAGTAGGAACTCTTTTGGGATATCTGGTTGCTTGGGGATGTCTTAGGTGAGGAATTTTTTTTATAATTCCGCTAATTACTTAGACCAATCTGTGACTGTAATTTTATTAAAATAATTTATTTCTAATACTTTAATGTATGTTAGGATAGACGCTAATGATCTGAGCCTTGGAATCGAGTCTTATCGTGAGCAATTCGGTGCTTGGTGGCTCGGATGGCCGATTTTTATGATTCTTCTCGCTATTCCTGGAGTTGTTCTTGCATTATTGCCACGGAGACTTCCTTCAGAGGTTAAAAATATTTTTACTTACGTTTTTGCAAAAATAAATTTAAAAATTCATGAGAATTAAAATGAGTTTTGCCTTACGAATCTCTAAATTTATTAATTTATTTATCACTTATTGATTGTCTTTTTTAATCAAAAGGTCGTCGAACAAGCAGCAGCTTCAATTTTGGACATTGCTGGACGCACGAGCCCTCTTACCGAATCAACGGTATCTGGAGACACTAAAAAATTCGGTGACACCGACTTCTTTTCGTCATTAAAAAGACTTTTCACCAACAAAATCTATCTGTGCAATATCTTCGCCAGTGTTTTAATCATTTGCGCGATTGTAAACTTTGTACACTATGAAGACTTATTTTTAGAATCGCGATTTTGGCTCCCGCAGCCCTCAGGAGTACTTCTAGGATTTCGGGATCCGTTTACTTCGCGAATTGTTGCGAGTATTTTACGCCCGATTGTTATTGGAGTAGTTATTATTTGTTCTGGGTTTATAATTGCTAAGGTTCGCCCGCGAGCCAAGTGGTTAGTTTGCTACAATATTACAATTGTAATGATTGCAGCAATTATTATATTTTCTTTAGCTTTTGTTGATTGTAAGAAGCCGCCGATTTCTGGATCCCGCTCCGATGGATCGTAAGTAGTATTACAGTTCGTTAATACAGAGGTATTATTTTGAAAATTCTATTGTTTAGTAAAATGCTTATTTTAGCATTAAATTCATTATTAATCTAAATCTCTTAACGATTATTACATTAATTGTTAGTTGAAGTACAGAATTATTTTTATTAATTAAATTATAAAATTAATTTTTTTCGCAAGAATAATTTTGCTGAAATAAACAAAATTTTGACCTCTGATTCAAAACAACTTTATTAAAAAAAAAATTATTTAAAGGATATCTTTGCTGGAGTACTGCAACAAAAACTGTCGATGCTCGAAGGACGCAAGCTTCAAGCCGATCTGCGATACCAGAAGCAAGAAAATTTTCTACACTTCTTGTCATGCTGGATGTACAGGCGTTGATACCTCGAGTGAGGTAAAAAAATTCACCGGCTGCACTTGTATAAACTCACCACTAGTACCTTACAATAATTCAGAAGTTATTGATGGCCTTTGCGACCCTTCAGTTTGCCAAATCGGATGGATAGTTTTTGAGGTATAAAAATTAATATAATTATTTAGACGAAGCCCATTACATGCTTATGATATTATTAAAACATTTATAATATTAGGTAAGCACAATTTTGGCCTACACTCTCTTATCATCAGGAGTGATATCGAGTATTCTGATCAGCCTGCGTTCGGTATTCACCCAGGACAAAGCTCTTGCAATAGGACTGTGGATAACTTTGGCAGCATTTATTACTTACATACCCGGCAAAATGTTCTACTGGCAAATAACCGATTGGACGTGTATTCACCGCGGGGATTCCCAATTGTGTCACTTGCAGAGCTCTAATCTCGGGTCGTATTTATCATTCGCGACATCATTTTTACTGGTACTTGCGGTAGCATTGGATGTGTTAACTTACTTTTTCAGCTTTAAATTAAGAATTTATCGTGAGATGGAATTAGAACCTCATGACGTAGCTGAAAATTCATCACAGACACAACCTATCCCACTTGAGTCACTTTCTAAACCAGATGATTCTGGTTCCGCGGCAATTGGTTCTGGTTCTGGTGCGGCGACATCAAGTGACGGTGGAGCAGCTGATGCCGAGCCAAGCATTCGTGCAACAAACCATCACAATTCATCTGACATTATTGAAGTCACCAATTCCGGGTTGATTCATAAAGCCAATGGCCCTTTGAAGTATGGACCCGTCGGCCCTGGAGATTCCGACCAGTATCAAGACCAAAACGAGGACCACGATAGTGACCATGAATTTCGAAACAAACGGGCCCCAATTTCATTGACTACCAATTCTTATCGGCGTCTAGGACTGAATTCGGACAATGATACCAGCGATTCAAGTCGCGGATCGGTCAAACGCTTCAGTGTCCACCAAGCAGCTGTAGAAACTCCGCTTACCAAGGAAGACCTTAAAATGCAACAAAATCCAGTGCTCGCTGGATTTTCGCGCACTGACGATATAAAATTCGTAAAAGTCGAGGACCACCGAAAAACCGGAGATTTTAATGAAGTTGGGATTCCGATTGTTCAGTATCCACTGACCTCGCCAAATTCCCGAAGCATAGGGTCTATTCTGATCTCTCCGGAAATGACGGAGCACGCGAGGAGATTTAGGTCTAAAAACAATCGGCCCAGATTCCGGGATGGTGAAACTGGCAGAAGTGGAGAAAGAAACAGGCCTTCATCTTCTCATCACACTTCTTCTGGGTTCGAAAGCTCGGTATCAGATCGACCCAATGATTCTAAAGCTGCTGATGTCAGAAGAATTTCAAAGTCTACTTCTAATCTCGGTCAGCCAGCTTCTAAACCAAAACTCTACGGGTACACCACTGCCTTGTAATTGTTTTTAATTTTATGTTCTTTTTATTTATCTTTAATTGAATATTTATTTGTAAGACTTGCTAAGTATTTTACGGTCCATGTTATCGAAATATTGAACAAGTATTGGGAATTTTAATTTTTAAGTTGTGTAACCTTTCTTGAATTTTTTATAAAAAATTTAATTCTCCAGCACTTCTGTAATATTTTAAGTATTTTGTAATTTTTAATAAAGTTTTCATACTGTTATTTTATTCATTAATTAAAATTTTATCACATATATATATATATTAATATTTATATTTATGTATCTAATATATATTGTTTTTAATCGTATGCTAGTCTAGAATACTAACTGAATATATTAATTTCACATAATGGTAATGGTAAAAACAAACAACAGGTGTTTAAGGTACGAACAAAATCACATAATACAAACTCAAATTTTTCTAAACAAAAAAATACTAAAAATTGTTTTTTGATTGGTTTTTTGTTTGCTTATATAAACTAAGTGCATTATTTATAATGATAAATATATGTTACAATGATTCTGGTAGTGGCTCATCTTTAACGTCGTTCAGCTCGATATCATCGTCGAAAATTTTGACGTCTTTTACGAAATACCACACTCCAATATCGAAAAATGTACCTATTGTTACGAAAGCTGTAACGATAATTATTGTCAGTTAAAAAATAACTTAATATAAATAATAATTTCATGTGTCCATAATATCAGTTCAGCATAACTATTATTTTAATATCAAAAATTATTACTTACTACTACTACTAATATGATTAATAGAATTAACTTTCAATTATTATTTAAAAACTAACATTTTAATCAACAAAAAAATTTTTTGTATCACTTTACTCGATATCTTTTTAATAATGATTTTTTGCTTTAAAATAGAGAAAAAATAATTTTTTTTCGGTGATATTAACATCTTCTTTTCATTGATGAGCTCAGAAAAATATAATCAAATATTATGAACACTTTTGAATTAAATATATAATTAAAGATTGATCAAACAATATTAATTTTAATCTATAAAAAAAATAGCCAAAAAGAATTAAAAAAATTAAAAAAAAAAAAATGTACTTACTTGCAGCAGTAAAGTTGAGTAAATACCTAAGAGCTTCACCGTTGTATAACCAGCAATTGCCAGTGCCGGAGCAGGTTTTGCCCCAAACGAGGCAAGTCTTGTCTGTAACAAAACACCCACGCAAATGATACATTAAATTGCCACAAATTCCATAACTCGATAATTATATCACGTCACACATTTCACATCTTGTCTCGCTCGTGGACATGATGTCAAATAATATGATATACGATATAATATAATATAGTATAATGCAATACAATTGCAGCGAACAAGTACATAGATTGTATTAAGTAAGCAACAACGCAATAAAGCTTGCGTGCGGAATTACACACTAGTAATATCAACTAATTACCAAGAATAAACCCGAAGAGTATGGGCGAGGGAATAAATGCGAACAGACTCATTATCGTCAATCCGAAACCCATCGCCACGGCTTTATCACGTTCAGCGACGCATCTCACGGAAACCAGGAAATTTGAGGCTCGTCCTGTGGCACCGCTGAATTTTAGGAGGCAGACCACCGCCAAAAATAGGTAGAACTTGTGCATGCAGTCTACCGGACAAGGCCCCGGTACCGCTGTTCCCATTTCAGGGGTCGTAGAAGATTTAAATCCCGTCGATAAGCTCATTTCCGATTTGTTGAATGATGCACGCGAGTATCTCGTTCTTACGCAACTGCAATCCGTGTACACTTTCGTTCCATTTGAATCTATCTGGAAATATATATAAACATACATTATTTTTAATTTCAAGTTATTTTTAACTTGGTTTATTAATTTTTATCTCAAATTTATTGTTTACTTATTGTTAAAGTTTTGAGATAAAGATCTCTACATTTATCTTGCCTAAAATCAAAGTTGAAAAAATTTTTAATTCTTTTTTATTTTAATGTTAAATATCTCAGTACATGTTAAATCTTATTTAAAAAATATATCCTTGATAATTAAGAGATGAAAAATTTAACTTAATTTAATTTATTTGTATTCTGTTATTTTGTCAAATGTTAGTGTTTATCAGTTTCATAAATTTTTATATTTATACTTACAAGTACAAAAACTTGAAAACAATTAGATTTTTTAGTTTGAATTTATTTAATAGAATTTTTTATAGATTATTTTTAATCTTTAGTTTCCAGATTTCAGACTGTTTATTAGCTCTACTTTGTTTTCGCTGTAGATAAATATATAAATTACAATCATAAAAAATGTGTAATTTTAATGGGTTTATTACTTTACAGGTAATACAAATACTTGTTTTTAGTATTTTTCTTGATAACTTTTAAAAAAAAAAGTGAGATATAAAGATTACAATTTTTTATACTGGATTAATTCTTGGTAAATAAATAAAAAAAAATAAAGATCTGAAAAAATCGTCAGCAAATCGATAACTGTAAAGGAAATTAATACCCATCAAGTTAAAGCTAACTTTTATTTTCAACCCGGGAATATAAAATTAATAAACTAAAATATCCAAGTCTGAGCATATACGTCCAAATACTACTTGAATATGTAATTTAAAAAATACACAAGATAAGATAAAAAAAGTTGGGAAAATCCAAATGAGCATGCCTTAAGCGCTCATGTCATACATAAAATATTTAGATCATAATAAAAATTATTCGTTTTTAATTTGAATTTTCCCGCGAGTAGTATTATGCCCTCTGTAGGTCGAACTAAAGAAAAATTTTACCAGATGATAAAACAGTTAGTAATTATACCAGCATGTATATATAGTTTCTGCTTGTTTATAGTTACTAGAATTTGAATTTACGCGCGCAAGCGCGCGCTTGACTATGGAATTTGCATATATTTTCATGCTTATGATATATTCGACCAATCACGTTACGAATAGTTTGATGCCACATACATTTCATCTCAATTTTATATTAGGATTTCAATTCTGTTTATGAAAAATAATACATATATGGCTGCCGAAATCGCAGAAAAAGTCACCGAACTGGCAATCGAAAAAAATTAACTGTATCAAAACGGAATTATTTTGACACGCAAGTTTCACAAGGGTTTTGATAAACTTCCTCAGGAATAAAACAGAAAAAAAATTAAATCGTGAAAGTGATTTTTGACAAAGTTGTGGTGTTGTCAAGCCCATAGCTTCCGTGAATACCAAGCTCTTATTCATTTAATTCATCAGAAAAACGAGTTTTTTCTGAGAAATCTTATTTAATCGATGAGAAAATTTTTTTAATGTATTCTATAGTTACTATTATTTATTTCAATATGCTTTTTATCCATAATTTTTTTCGTTTAAATTATGAAAATCACGTATTAATCGAAATCACGATTTTTAGGCGAGAGTAGAGCATACCTGCGCGCTTCGCGCTTAAGGCATGCAAAAAATTATAAGTAGGTATATAAATAAATAAATAAAACAAACCACAATATTTCGACATCCAGCATGACATGCAGAAATAAAAATTTGGCCTTCATCCGAACATACTGGGTTGTAAGTGACATAATCACAATTACAGTTTTCATTACAAGGAAACTGGGTCTTTAACTCTCCACTGGTGTCTTGGATACTCATCACCTGATTGTCGTTAGCCGAGCAGCCGAGGAAAGCATACGAGATCATTCCCATGACAGAGACCGCGCCGACAATGATATTCCAGGCGGCTAAATACCTTGCTCTAGGTTTGTACTTGGTGATCACCAAGCCGGATAACAAAATCCCAAAAGCGCTGAATACTAAACCGACTGTCCCAGTGATCAGCGATGACACACTCGCAGACTGCTTGTACTGGGTCTCAATGTACTTGGGCATGAAGATCCAGTAGGGCATATACCCCAGAAAATAGAAAACTGTCGCAAGGTTATTGCACATGAGTGTGTTGTTGCTCAAAAGCCGCTTGAATGTTTCAATCATGTCTTCGAAGGAGGCTGGAACTTCGGGGGATTTTTCATCAAAATCGTCGTCGACAATGCCGTTCCCATCTTCTCCGTCTTCATCGAGATTTTTTTTCTCAGCGAGTCTTTCCTGTTCGCGATAACTCGCGGTCGACTTGCTCCTCTCCAACGCCAACACTTTTCGCGCCGCAGCCCTCGGCAGTGTTTTGGGGAACAGCGCAATTATGCTCGCAAAAATCATCAACAAAATCGCCAGGATGATCCACCCAAGCCACCACGCTCCCAACCACCTGTTTATTTTAAGAATTATTATTTATTTGTGTATTAATCAATTAAATCATTAACTAAATTTCATTAGCGGAGTTCAAAATCTGGTATTATTATTTTCTCGGTAGCAGTGACATTGGATTAATTAATCCAGTAAATACTAATTAAATAACTTAATTATAAGTTAAATATTAATGAATAATTAATAACTGTTTTAATCTTATTCTATTCAATAATAATAATTTTTCATTATCATTGTTTATTCATTGCACGGTGTTTGTTAGATAAATATAGTTTATTTAATAGCATAAATTTTAATTAAATCATTAAGATCATTTCCGTGATTGTTCATGGAAAAACTTTTTTATTAAAATTATCCTGAAATTTTTGTTCAAGCTATTACGTGCAATGAAATAAAATTTGATATTAAAATTTTTATTTTAATTAATTTTTTTGGATAATTAAATCTTTTGATTTTTTTGTATCTTCAATATTTACTTCAGACTTTAATTTATTTTTTTAAAAACTGGACCAAAGAAAAAATAAACCAAATTAATAAATATTTGTTAAAATTATTGTCAAATAAATAAAAAAATTGAACTCTGCTTGTGTTGATATAAATTAGGTAATTGATAAATAATTGCCTAGGATCTGTGGTAGTGATTGTGGGAGTCAAAGTGGGACTAATGTAAAACTTGAGCGAAAAAGATGCCAGTCCGTAGCCGATGGCCGGCCCCAGCATACGAAGAAAGTATGAAAAACTTATCGAAACAGGTGTTTTAGACTTTTTAATATTGTCGTCCATGTATGAAACTCCGAGGGTGTAGTAGAGTGATCCACCGATCCCAGAAACGAGCTGGGCTGTAAACAGCAGCACTTGGGGGGCGAAATTACTCCCATCGGTGTCATCACACACAGGTTTGCTGTTCTCCGTACCTTGGCACAGAAACTTTCGCTCGCGATTCCCACTCCAGTGCATGTCACTCTCTGATGAGTTTACCGGTTTCCCGCCGTATTCCTTCGTCAATTGAAGCGCGTCTTCACCAGGCCCGTACAAAAAGTGAGGAAGCATCGTCAAACAACAAAACATTACTACCTGAGGGTTAAAATTACGGACAATTACAAATTAATTGTTGATGTAAAATTTTTTTCAAAGTTAGCAACAGGCGTCTTACAATTCTTAAGATAAGAAATTTTCAAAATAATTTTTTTTTTCAATTTGTTATTTATTGTCAGACGTCTGCTAAATTTAGTATAATTTTTTACCGTATAAATACCGACGGCAATCCATCGAGGTCTGTGTCCTCGACCAGCGTAATAAGATAAGACCACTGATACAAGCAATTGAGAAATATCGTTTCCAACGGTGATGAGACCTTTAAATACATTTTGTAATTTATTAAATTATCATTGTATCTTATTATCATAGCCATGCACTAAATGAAATGTCATATTTAAAGCTGTCAGTCATTCGACAATTTTTCCATTGGAAAAACACTTATACTTTCACTGAAAATATAATTTTTATAAAATTAATAATATTTTTTGACGACAGAAAGATAAAAATGATCAACACTTTAAAAAAATGACGATTTCTCACCGATTTGTTTACCTTGAGAAATTTTTTTAAGATAGTACTGTCGATCGTAGAATTACTCTTCAGAGTTTAATTAAATTTGGTATTGCAGAAAACCAAAAAAAAAAAAAAATTAAATTTTTACAAGAAATACCGTTCAGACTTCAATAAATATTAATTTCAATATATTTATAGTATTGACTCACAAATTATCTCTGTGATTTTTTTTCAACGCGACGTTGCATCGGTACATCTACGAATATATAAATCAAACGAGACTTGACATGTATTTGACATTTTACAGTTGAAGTATCGACAGTACTACTTTAAGTTAAATTGTAATTTTGAAAATTTTCAATGAAAGTAAAAAAAAAAATTTGTTTCCTTGGAATAAAAATTGTTGAACGTCTATAGAACTTTTTGTATCGTAATTAAAAGTGATAACCTGATAATAGATAAAAAAAAATTAAAACTTCAAAAGAAAAATAAAAACCAATTATTACTGTGAAGTATATAATAATTTAAATTTTAATTATGTGTGACTAAGTTTGATATTTTTATGTAGGGAATAAGATAATTATTTCAATTGCACATTAAGAAGAATCTCTTAATTCTTCTTAATAATTGGAAGTTTGTTAATGAAAATAAAATTAATAATAAAAATAATAATAACAACAAATAGTTATTGAAAAATAAATGAATATAATTCACCAGTGGTCTTGGACGGAATTTTAAATCTCTTCTCAATAGTCGTAATAGTGCCATTGAAGTAAGCATAACTAGCACTGAATATGCATCCAAGGACACCGTAAAGAAATACGTAAGCATTTTTATTGGCGAATTTTTGTAAATTAGGCCCGCGAAAAAACCAAATACCGCAAGAGGTGTCGTCGGTAAGTGGTAGGTCGCGGAAAATGTCATCGATTCCGCGTAGGGAGGTAGGCGAGGTGGTCTTTAGCTTATTGTTCTCCACTGTTAAGTTCCGCGAAGTGTCCAGAAGAAGTTTGCTCTCCGGTCCATTTTTATTTACATCCGCGGTTTCTTTTTTGGTCATATTGCACTCGGGTACTTTATTTCCCTTAACTAAATAAACAAAAACTTTAATAATAAACTTTTGTTCCTTTTACTTTTAAAATTTCTTGTTACTAATAATAATTACACAAATAAGATTATAATTTTATAAAAGTTTTGTGGTCCTCATTATCACAATTGGGCACCCAGTGTTCGGGCAAACGAACTTATAATTTAAAAATCACATTAACACAGTCATTATAAGTGATTTTAAAAAATTTTTATTAGACACAACAAAGGATTAATAAAATAAAAATAAAAAGTAAATTAATGAAACTAGTTTATATTACACTTAGTTTCTATTTAGAGTAAATAGCTTTGAGTGGCGAAGACGGCAGGACACACGTGCAAGACAAATTCTCGCTTAGGAATGCGCTTTGACACAATATTCTTTATCGACTGAGCTCATTCACGTCTTACACCGTCTATATATCACATTTTACAAGTGTGTATGTAAGATAATGATATAAAACTACTTCTCACCCGTAAATTCATCAGTACTCCCACTTTTATATTCAACAATATCTCTGATTAGAGATTTACAGTCTAGACTTAATTCTATGATACAAACATCGCTTTTATTTTATTTTATTTTTTTTTTAAATTAGTTAGAGACAATATTGATAAACACATGGATCGATTCGGTGGCTTGGATTTTTAAAATTAAGATTATAATACAAATAGTTGACTAATTTTTATAAAATTATATTAACAGGGGTATTTTTAAGTTAATTGTATGTAATACAATATCTATGAGCAATTTTGAGAGGCAGAAAGCCAAGTAAACTGTTTATTATAAAAGGTATACGGTATATAATAATTTAACCAAGTTTATAACGTAAACTCGATCACTGGTTGACTCTAGTAGCTCTCGAGCACTCTGTACTATACTAGTAGACCAACTGTCTTGACTATGATCACATTGTGAGTCCATTATGATTTAATAGAACGAAGGTTCATACACTTGGGCTTTCATATACACCCATGATATATACGTACATGTACGTATACATACGTCTTGGAAATTGAGATTTTCTGGAAGCTACTTTCAAAATCTTTTTGATAGTTTTCAAAAATATATTTGAATTTTTATGACACCATATACTGATATGAAAATCAATTTGACACAAGGGAAAAAGTTTTAAATTAAATTTATTTTTTTGTCAGCGTAAGAAGAAATTGGAAGAATAATTTAAATAGTAATTTCAATCACAATAATGTTTACGATTTTTATCACAACATATATTTTTATAAATTTGTAACTTTATACTTTACTAATATCAATGAAATATATAGTTATCGATGATTGAATATTCATAATTCATAATTTAATGTAGGGTCTTTATTAACTGTAGGGTTGAATACAATAATTAATAACAAAGCAGATAAACAAATTATTTTGGTCCAAAATATTTAATCAACTTTTGTTAGAGATATCTTGGGTAATTTATATATTTACACAGAAAAAAAATGTTCTTGAATCAAGTATATAATTTTGAAGAATTTAATATTCGTGATTTGAGTAAAAAAATTCTTGAATTAAGGAAATTTTACTTGATTCAAGACAATTACCCTCTTTAAAATTATATTCTTGGTTCGAGAATTTTTTTTCTAAAATCAAGTTAATTTTTTATGTTAATTAAAGAGCAATCAAAAAATTTATTAAAAATCCTTCATTAAATCAATCCACAAGAATTTTAGTAATGTCATGAGACCTTAGAAGAAATCTATTATTCTTAAAACTACCGGATTTGCAATTATAAAAAATCATTGAACTCATATATAAATTCAAATATGTGTGATATTTGCTAAAGATGATGGCTCGTCAGTAACGTGTCGCGACAATAATGCGCGTGTTTTATGTGCAAACAGTAATAATAAAAAAATACGTCGTTGGTTGATAACAATAAAATGCAATAAATTATTACAATTAACTACTTTGTATTATTTTATTATTATTATTATTATTATTATTATTATAAACTTATTTATATTTTAAAATTATCTCGTGGTTGGATTAGTTTTTATTTTAGAATTTTTAACTAAGCACGAGACGCACGTGCAAATAAAATCCGAGAAATAAATAATCTCTTTCTCTTTCTTTCCTTATTTGATTATAATTTTGTGATCGTTATTATTACTACTACTGTTATTTTTTAAATAATATTTAATCAAAGCTATCTGGCGCCAAGTAGCTGCCTAAGTAGAATAAAATCATCGCGTTTACGAAAATTATTTTATGCGCCGTGCATCTATTATATTATTTAAAAGGCAGCGACAATTTGCGCACTAATTTGTCGATCTCACGATAAATTTAAACTAACATTTATCAAGTATTACCTTATACGTCACGATGATCTTGAATCTTTTAAATTCTCGATTAGGTACGTCGAAAAAATATAAAATAAAAAAAACCAATTTAGCTATTAAATTAAATTAACAATACAAAATAACAATTTTAATTAGCAGTAAATAGATAAGCGGAAAAATTTTAAGATTAATGAAAATTTAATTCTTATCTTTTAATTTATCATAACAAATATAATCTTGTGAAAGTAAGATTAGCGCTCGTGTTAAGTTAGTTGATTATCTGATACGTTTGACCGATAATAACAATAAATATAGTCTTTTTTATTTTCGGTTTATTTAATATGTCAATGTGTCTGTTTCAATTTTTAGATTTTCTACTTATTTACTTTATCACAGAGTCGATAGTCGCCGTAATTATAAGTTAATTTGCTAACAAGTAATTACTTCTTCTTTATAGTATTTCAGTCAAGCACTTAATAGATCAAAATTAAACATTCATTAATTGGTTATAATTAGGACCAGGGACTTCGTATAGAAGGGGTAAAACAATTGATTAAAACAAATGCTCGAGCCATAGTTATAATAATTAATGACTTCAATAAGACGGATTTAACTATCGTTACTATAAATACATATTTGATATTTTAGTTCCCTATTAACTAATTACAAAATTTAATCATCCTAGAATTAATTATAATATCAATTACTTCAAGTTGACAACATAAGTATCCAGAGAAAAAATTATAAAATTTAAATTATCGGTAATATTTAAAAGATAATGAATTTCAAAGATCAATAAATTATAAATAAGATCCTGTCGGTAAATGTTGATAAAAAATATAATAATTTATCAATATTATTGTGTTAAAAAATTGCTAAATAACAATTAAAATAAATAATTTTATTAACGTGCATTAAATAAACAAAATCAATTTTTTTTTAATTATTGATTTTTTTTTATTGTAGACAAAGTACAGACAATTTATTTGAAAATTATTTAGAAGAATTAAAAAATATTTTTGAACAATTTATTTGTCAAAAAAAAAAAATTCTTGATTTATAATTTTTATTAAGAAATGTAAGAATTTAAAATATGCGGAAGATTTAAAAAAAATAGAAAAAAGTAAAATTTATTATGCATCTTACATACTATCATCATCATAGTAAGACCGTCGAGAACGATTTCGACATTAATCATCAACATTTATTCGTCGGTTAGCTACAGGTACTTTTGTAAAGTGGAGCGAATAAAGCGAGACGTTTAATAGTTATGTCGACGTAACGTCATTAAATCTTTGTATTCGTGATATGACGACGGAATATAAGACAACCTTTACTTGCACAGATCGACATGTATGCCCTGCTTTCGTCTTCTATTCTCCACCTCGCCGTTGCGTCTATAGGCTGTACTTTGACTCGGAAGACTTTGATGAGTGCTACCCAAAATGGGTCACGGTCACCCGCGTAAGCTCGTATCAACTTATCAGCGATTCACCGAAATCAAAACAAACTTTTTTTTTTTCTTTAAAAAAACATAAACACATATGTTTTTAATGATCTTTTAAATTTTTAACGAGATACGCGATTTTTTAAATGTAATTATTTCATCGCATCTTTGCATTATCCCAGAATTCATTAGCCCGGAGATCTAGGAGGCTTATAAACTAAAAGGCTTCGTCTCTTAGCTCAGACAAGCTCTCTACTTTCATTTCCGTTTGTTTTTTTAAGCGACGTCGTTGAATCCCCTGCAGAATTTTAAAAATGAAGTAATAAGAGAAAAAAAAGTGATTGATTTTTAAAAATTTATTTAACTAAAAAAATATAACATATTATAATATTTATATCTGTATATAATATTTATTTATAAAACAAATGATGATAATTTATAATTTTTCATTGTATTGAATAATTATTTTATCTTTTTTATTATTATCACTTATTTTGGTATCTTCTAGTATAAAATTTTTACGTTTATCTTCATTGGCTCCATATAAATCCAAATCTTTGCTGAGATAACAGACACACATATCTAATAAAACTGCGACGAATGTAAAACCTTGGATAAACAAGAGAAAGATTTTATCGATGGATTAATTAAATTTGTTTATGGTTATAATTTATTACAATTAAAAAACTGGTAAATCTAAGTGTGCATGCTTTAAGCGTGACATTTTATTTTATAGTTAACTTTGAATAATTAATTAAATTTACCTGAATAAAAAAATTGTTCAAACGAAAAACTATTTTGACAACAATTTATATTAAATAATAATATAATAGTTCCAACTATTAATAATTTTTTAATCTTCCATTATAAAATCATTTATTTAAAAAAATTAACTTGTCAAATGTTTGCTAATTTAGGTTATTTATTATAGTATTTAATTGACTGATAAATCATATTTTTTATATTTTTACTAACAAATTATTTATAAGCAAAATATTGGAATAATTGATAGAAAAACTAAAATTATTTTTTGTAATATCAAAATTACTTTTAATTACATGAATAATTTTTTTTTAATTTACGAAAAATTTAAAAAGCAGAAAATGCATACAAATTTTGCGCTTAAAACATGCAATTAAAAAAAATTAATAAAAGTACACGGAGAGAAATTTATAGGAATCTTTCCGACAATTATGGGAATGGATCCTATAATAAAATTATCATTATAGGCATTAATCCGATACTCATTATGGGAACCATACCCATAATTTATTGGAAACGTTCCTATACAATAATGGAATAGCTTCAATATATTATGGGAATGGTTCCTATAATATTATGGGAATGGTTCCTATAGTATTATAGGAATGGTTCCTATAATATTATGGAAATGGTTCCCATAATCTTATAGGAATGGTTCCTATAATATTATGGAAATGGTTCCCATAATCTTATAGGAATGGTTCCTATAATATTATGGAAATAACGCACATAATGATAGAAAAAAGTTTATTTTCTTAATAATGAAGCAATCACTTCAAACATATAAAGTAATTATTATGTATTTTTTTGTTAATAAAATTTTTTTTTGTAAATAAAAATTGATCTTTCATTAGAGTGACGAAATTTCTTTTTCATAATTTTTATTCATGTGTGTACTTAATCTTGAATTATTTATTCCAGTTCAGTTATTATTGTGTTAAATAATATTGTAGCAATTTTTAAGTTTCTCTAATAAAAAGGATATTTTCTCACTATGCAATTGTAGGAGCAAAATAGATATGGGAATTCATTGTTTATTTTCACAATCTCATTTTATTTTTAAAGCAAATTATTTATTTAAAATATATACGTTGAGCCGCGAAAACATTTGAAAATTTGGAATTTCAAAACAGTTGGAAATTTTATTTTATTTAAGAAATTTTTTTTTTCTAGTAGAAAATTTTTTTTTAATTAACTTTTTTTTTTTTAATTAATTTTATTTTAATTTACAAGCATTCAAGATTAAAAAAATATCAACTGCTGCAACTGATTAATTTCATAATGATAATAATAATAAATATTATTACTGATAACTTTTTTTATCAATTTATATATTATAAAAAAAGAATCACTTAATCAAAAAAAATAAATCTAGTGAAAAGTAATTAATTAAATACCACAGTTGTGTGAAAAAAAATTACTCCAATATTATTGGCATCATTCCTATAATATTATGGGAATCATGCCGATATTACAGTTATAATTATAGGTATCGTTCCTATAATTATAGGAACCATTTCCATAATTATAGTAATGCTTCCCAAAAATGATGGGTATAATTCCCATAATTTAAGTAATCGCTCCTAAAATGGTATAGGAAAATATATGTAAATACTATAATTGAGTACTTACAGGCACCGGTGACGTTAAATAGATAACGAAATTTATCTTTGTCATAGTACCAGCAATTGCCGGTAGTCCCACAAGATTTTTCCCAGATGAGACAAGACTGATCGCAAATAAATCCGTAAACAATGGGACCAGGTATCAGCGCAAAAAGCGATATGAACATCAGGGTGACTCCCTGAGCGACGCTCTTGTCTTTCTGCTGTACGCACCGATAATTTATCAGCACGTTTCCTATTTTGCCAGTCGACATCAAGCAGTGGCAAATCATGCTCAGCACAATGAATGTTATGTACGAGTTAATGCAGTTTCCTAGGCATGGCCCGAGGACAACTGTATCGTCTGGTATTGGCTGGCTCGTATTTTGGTTGTAATTGTCATTGTAGTATTTTTCGGGTGCAAGGTAATTAGCGGTGCTTGGTACACAACTGCAGTTGCCGTAGTGCCGGGCGTCAATTAAACTGGTGCAACCAGCGTGACACGCTGAGAAATATGATGTCATTGACGCTTCGTGGCACACTGGCGCGTATTTAACGCCGTCACAATTACATCCAACATTACACGCTGTTGTAAAATTAACCCTTTAAATATCAATAGTTGTTAATTATTATTATAATTAAAAATTTGATTTTTTCAATTTTAAGTGAAATACTTTTCAATTAACTTTCAAAATTTTTTTTTAGAAAATTAAGAAAAAAATTTATTTGTAATTATTCGAAATTATCATAAAAAGTAAAATTAAGAGTTTAAATTTTGATAACTTTTTTTTTTAATTGTTCAATATTTTAATGGAAGTGAAAAAAATTTTTTTCTAAAAAAAACGTTCTAACATTTACATTTTGTTATAAGTCATAACAATAGATAAAATATAACTTACTCCATGGTAATAGAATTGACTCCTTCAATAGGAACTTGGTTACAGCCAATAAAAATGTAACTTATTTGTATAAAAAAAGCAACAAATCCACCGAATACATTCCAGCTCAAAAGTCTTGTAGGTCGTGGCTTAACTTTGCTTATGAAAAACCCCGAGCCCAAAAACCCCAGCACCATGCCTACCAGCGCAATTGGACCTTTATAATCAGTACATTGAAAAAAGAAGAAAAAAAAAAACAACAATTATTAGGTTATAATTATATAATTAAATAAAATCTAATCCAGAGCATAAAATAAAAATGATAGTACCTGTTATAACAGTACCCCCAGCTGCCGAAGTATTAAATTGTACCTCGAGATACTTGGCCATGAAGGTGAAGTAAGGAAGTAGACCGAAAATTCCAAATACAGCGCTCAAGTTGTTGCAAAAGAGAATTTTATTCGAAAGAACGCGCTTCAGCGTCACCGGAAAATCTTTTAACGAAGGCTGATGCGCGTTTTCTTCCTCACATTTTTCAATTCTAGGCGGTAATTCTGGTACCCGTTCGATTCCGTTGTGAATTTTTAATGGCAATTCACCTTCTATCTGTTTTAACAAGAATAATTAATTAATCATTTAATAAAATGTAATTAATTTTATAACACTGAGAAAAAAATAGATCTGTCTGAAGAATTGGTCGAATTAATTTTAATAAAAATTTATTTAATTTAACTAAGCCTATTTATTTATTTGCTTGATACAATAAAAATATATAGTTATATTTTTTTGTCAAAAATTAAATATTTTAACAAATTTTTGAGTTAAGAAATACTTGTGTGGACATAATTAAAATTTTTTCTCAGTGTATTAAGTTAAAAGCTTGAATGAAAAAAAAAATTACCCTATTCTTGTTGTTGTTTTTTTTTTTATTATCTTTTGGCAAATGTTTGGGAAACATAGCGATAAGTAGAGCAAAAATAAGAAGCAAGCACCCGAGAATAATCCATCCCAACCACCAGGCACCCAACCACCTTGGATCTTTGTCAGTAATAACTGGATGTAGACTCGGTACAATGTAAAGCTTCAAACAAGCGTAAGCTAAAATGAATCCCAACGCTGGTCCAGTGGTTCTTAATGCAAAAGTAAATCCTACAATATTTAAACAATTTAAATATTATGTTTTTGTAAATTTAGTAATTTTATTTATTTAATAATTTTTAAGTAATTAATTTTACCAAGAAGCATCGGGGTGTTTGATTTTTTGGTATTATCATCAAGATAAGTTTGTCCCAATCCAAAGTACAGAGTAGTGCCAATCCCGAGGACAAATTGGGACATGAATACCAAAAACCGCGGCAGTAAACTCCCGTCCATAAGATCCTCCTCATCGCATTTGTCGTGATCGTTCGTCCCGGGACAGAGGTAAGTCGGGCTATTACTCGAGCCGGCTTTTGTTGAATTTAAAAAAATGCTTTCTTCCAAATGCTCTTGAGTCAAAGCCAGCGCTGCCTTACCAGGACCGTAGATTAGATGGGGAATCACTAGAATGAAACATGATAATGCACTGAATCCTACGCCGGCTGCTAGCCATCTTGGGCGGTGTCCTGCGCCCCCGTAGTACATCAGAATTAATGACAGGATTTGTGAGATCTCGTTCCCAGACAATATGATACCTTTAATTTTTATTTATCAATTATTAAATTGGGATGATTTAAGCTAATAATTTCAGGACAAAATGAGGATTTTGTCGAAATTTACGAAATCGGACAAAATTCATAAAATGGGAAAATAAATTTTTTTTTTTTAATTAATTTAATTGAAGGAAAAAATTATTGAATTGAAAAATTTTATTGATTCAAGTAAATTTTACTCAGTTCAAAACTTTTTCATTTTAATTCAACACAATAAAGTTTTTCAAAATGATTCTATTGAACATTCAAAAATTTTTCCTTTGACTCAATTTAATTTTTTTTCAGTTTACTAATATTAAGAAAAATTAACGCAAAAAAAAAATTTTTGATTTTAAAAATCAGAGAAATTTTAAAAAATATTTATGAAAATCAATTTGAATTTAGCTAGAAAAATATAAAATTCACCTGTTGTTTGACTAGGAATTTTAAATCGTTTTTCTAAT
This sequence comes from Cotesia congregata, assembly GCA_905319865.3. NCBI lineage: Eukaryota > Metazoa > Arthropoda > Insecta > Hymenoptera > Braconidae > Cotesia > Cotesia congregata. The sequence goes on from CAJNRD030001124.1 coordinate 19,527,493, forward strand.
GTCGTCAGCGTGACGACGATATAAATGAAGGCCATCGCCTGTACAAGTCCCAGAAAACCATAAACCAAAATAAAGGTATGTGGCGTTGCGCGCTTTTGGAGCCACGTTGGATAAATTCCACACAGTCCACAATGTGTTGGCCTTGGTTCCGTCATAGCTTTATTGTTTATTGTTACGTATTTATCAATCTCCCATTCAGCTTTCAAGCCCTACGCAAAATGAAAAAAAAATATATACTTACTAGCCGTTTCCTGCCCGCTTCGCTGGGCGAATTGAAAAAGGAAATAAATTACATTTTATGTTTCATTTTTATTTTTTTTTTTTTTCATATTTTCATTATTTTCCTTTTTTTTTTATTTCTGTATGAACACAAATAGGCCCTGCGGATAGAACTGTAAGCATCGATATTGTTTAGATTTACACAAATTCCAAAGATTTAGCCTGTATTATAACATTTCCGTGCCTTTCTTCCAAAAATTAATAATAATTGACATGAAGAAAAAAATTTGAAATGAGCATTGAAAGTTTAAGTTAAAGTCATTGTAAGTTTCATATGTGAAGTTGAAATCTGTCTAGGTTCAAGTGCGATGAATTTTCTGTTAACTCAAATTTTCTCCGTGACATCAATTTTCTATAGAAAATTAATTGTTCATGTTTTTTATGAATTCTATTGGAATAAGTAACTAAATTTCTTTTCCACATCTCAAGTGCTTGGAAAATACATTCATTTTAATCTGTTACATTTCCGCGATCCCGCAATAAAAGAATTCGTCGGTTATGTAGTCTGCAAAAGTAAAATGAATGTAAAATTCTTAGTCCGTTGATTGGATAGCTACATGTAAAGTTAAGTTTTGGAAACCTCTCAATGACTTTTTCTTCGCTGCCAAAAAGACGATTGTTGTAAGGAAATACACGAATATCCCTACATACACGATCCCCACCAAATTTGGAGTCTGTAGAAGTTACAGGTTGGAAATTAAAATTTTAGATTTTAACACCCACCCCCGCAATTCCTGTCAGGAGTAGACTTCATTGAAATCCATTTTGAGATGATCTTTATGTGAATAATAAAAGATTCCTACCATATTTAAAATTTTTAGAAGCTATATTTCGAAATTGAAAGTTTTTATTGTTAACACCCACCCCCGCGAACCTTATTGGAGGTGATTCATTGTAAAATCCGCTCTAAGATCATTTTTATATTACATATAGAACACTCTCACTAAATTTGGAGTCTATAGGAGCTATCGCTTAGAAATTAAAAATTTTCATTGTTAATGCCCCCGCAATCTTCTTTGGGGTGGGATATCGTAAAATTTGTTCATAAATCATTTTTACATCACTGATAGAAAATTCCTACAAAATTTGGAGCTTGTAGGAGCTTTAGCTGGAAAATTAAAATTATTAATTGTTAATACCCACCCCCGCAACCCCCTGCGGATTGAGCTATCGTAAAATTCGTTCATAGCCTATTTCTACACCTCTTACAGAAGATTCCTACCAAATTTGAAGTCTATAGAAGCTATAGTTTAAAAACGGGAATTGTTCATTGTTAACGCCCCCGCAATCCCCTTTGGGCGATGAATTTCTTAAAATCTATTCATAGCTGACCTCTACAGAGCAAAAGTAATATTCCTACCAAGTTTCACGTTTCTAAGTCTTATAGTTCCCGAGATTTCGTGATGAGTGACTATATAGATGGGAATTCTTCGATTATCATCGAAATTTTTAACTTTTTATCGGACTTTTTTAAAATTTTCTTACATACAAAACTTTCTCCTGACAGTTCTGAAGATAAAAAAAAAGCCCAATTGGTCCAGCCGTTCTGAATGTAAAAAACCATAATCCGTTTAATATACTCTGTTGAAATCCATGAAAACAAAAGAATCAAGAGAAAATGCTTATCTTTTGTTTTTATTAGCGGGATAAATGTTCATAAAAGTAAAACAGCAATAAAAAAATGAAGGAATGTTGGAATTCAAAAAATAGATAGCCATAAACCATCTAGGAAAAATTTCGCATCGAATGGTGGTAGTTTCATGTCGATACGATCAGTGGTTTAGGCGTGATTGAGCCTCAAACGAAGACCATTTTCATTATATCTATCTATATATATATATATATATATATATAGATTTATATCCATGTATGTTAATAAAAACAAAGATATCATTGAACAGAGTGATAAAATGAAACCGCGGATAAATTTAATACCCGCAGTATTTTATTATATTGTCTTACTGAAAAATAAACCTGCTATCTATAAATCGCAGTTAAGTATGTAATAATGATACTCTTGTCTTAATTTCAATGACAATTACTTTTTTCAAGATTTTCATATCGCATCATAAACATGACCTTACAATCACTTTAAAAGTAATCAATTCATTTGTAAGACTAATTTAAAAAAGTAATACTTTTAAAAAGTAACGGACGTATGCGTATTTCAGTAACGATGAACTTGTAAAAAATTTTATTATTGTAAAATAAATCTAAACTCGATTAAGGTAAAAAAAAAATGTTATCTATTGTGATCCAATTTCTGGCTAGTTAGTTGCGGAAACGTGCAGTTAAACACAAAAGCCCACGGTTACTATTCGCTTTTATTTGCCTCTCGACATTGGTTGACAGCTTGACATCTCCTCGTTTCTTACCTTGATATTAAACAGACCATCGTTACATATATCTACATACTATACATATAAATAACATATTTTTACTATTTTATCGATCAAACATTATCCTATTTTATTATAATTATCCTTTTCTATTTATATTTCTGTCCATTATATATCGATTTACCAATAATTATTGATTTCAATCAATTTTTAATTTTACTTTCTTCATTATTTTTTATTTAAATTCAACTTTAAACTCAGTAGAATCCAATTTTTTTAATTTTTACTAAGATACAATTTTTAGTATTCATTATTGAGATTAATAATAATTTTTTTCTAATAATAATTTTGTTAAACATTTTTATAAATTTTAATTTAATAAAAATCATCCAATAAATTTTAACAATAACAAAAGTTATAAATTTGACAGCTGTCAAAGTTTCTCTTGAAAATGTTTGTTTTTCAATTTAAACTAAACTTATTACAGCAAAAAAGTAATTAATTACAAGACAATGAGTATTTAACGGTGCTCAACAAATGAATGAATAAATAATGAATTTCTAATGGGCATTAAATGCTTTTATTGATGTACCTTTTATATAATGAATAATATATTTACGTGCTTATATATTTACATATACACGCATATGTATATATAAATATGTAGCAGTAACATGTGTAAGCACAATCAATTGACGCGACTTTTCGTAATAGTAAGCGTTCATGGAGCATACTTCCGTTACTGTAATGACATCACGTGCGCGAGAGTTCTCTGGGTACGATCGAGATTGCATGAAAATTAAGAAACTAAGATCATGATAATTATTTACGTATGTTGATGACTTGCAATTACAATCTATACATGAATCAATCTTTCTTCTTCATCACTATAAGTACCTAATTTGTTTTTTAATAACTTTTTATCTCATGTAATATATAAGATTATAGAACTGAGCGAACAATGGATATCTAATCGATTTTATACATTTATCATCGCGATCTTAATCGAACAAATAGCGATAAAATTTGTTTGTATTGTCTGTAAAAAATTGAAATAGACCGTGCAAATATTTAATGGCTATAATGAGAGAGGGGAGTAAAAATTTTTAAATAAAAATAATCTTGATGTGACGATGAGTTTGAATGTCAACCTGATGTGATGAATTACGATAAGTTAAGGACGTTAAAAAGAAAATTACCTAAGAATATAAATGATGATAAATTAAGTTATAAATAATAATAATAATAATAATAATAATATTAAGTTCCACTAGTATCATGATTATGATCACTAAAAATTATAACTCAAATTTTAAATGAAAAATAAAATAAAATAACAAGATTTTTACCGTAACATCTCCCCGCAATTAGGGAGCCCGGGGATTGACTGCCTGTTTTTTTTTAGCCAGGATGCTTTTTTTAATAAACTCGCACTCTACGCCACTGATAATATTTTTTTGCTGTTAAATGGTAGTAGTACTATCTCATGAGCTCTTTGCAGGACAGGATCTCGCGGATACCGCGGGATAACTACGCGAAGAGACTTTGTGCTGTGGTGATAATCTTCCTTGCTCTTGGCCTCTTACAAACGGTACCTATCACAATTGTCCCCTCCGCAGTACCACAGTCCGAGTTACATAGTTATGTGTAAATATACGTAGAATATATATGTGTTATAGACATACTTTTCCTCCTGCGCGTTTAGTAACATCCATTCTAAATTCATTCAAATAGAACTAAACGCAAGTGGAAGCGCGAAACAATTATTTATCTACATTTTACTGCCATCTTGTCGGGGATTTTGTTATTAAATTTTATATCTTCTGCTGGTAAAATAGAATTCATTCAATGTTAAGAAATTTTAATTTCAATTTATTATTTTATTAATTAAAAAGAAGCATACAGTTTTGAATGTCTATTTGCTTTTGTTTAAAAAAATTAAATAGAAAATTTTTAGAAAATTTAGATTCAAAAATTTTTGTCTCACGTAAATTGAACTTATTATTATAAATTATTTAAGGTAGTTGTAGCGTGAAAAGCATTTCAACAGAAAGTTATGAAATTTTTTTTATCGAAAGATAAATATATTAATAATTCACTACCAAAATTTCAGATCAATTGACCGCACCGTTTTTGAGTAATTAATTTTCGAAATCGCATCTTTTACACGTAGAGGTATAGAGAGATGGTAAAGTTAGTATGAAATCTTTGGCCCACTCGAGTGGTGCCAAAGATTTCATAGTATATTAGTTCTCTCTATACCTCTACGTGTAAAAGATGCGATTTCGAAAATTAATTACTCGAAAACAGTGCGGTCAATTGATCTGAAATTTTGGTAGTGAATTATTAATATATTTATCTTTCGATAAAAAAAATTTCATAACTTTCTGTTGAAATGCCTTTCACGCTACAACTACCTTAAGAATAAATCCTAATATAAAATTGAGATGAAATGTATGTGGCATCAAACTATTCGTAACGTGATTGGTCCAATATATCATAAGCATGAAAATATATGTAAACTCTATAGTTAGGCGCGCGCAAAATTCAATTCTAGTCCTAATCCACTCTTATAATTTAGATGAAAAATATGAAAATATATCATGTAAGAGCAAACTATTCGCAACGTGATTGGTCAAATATATCATAAGCATGAAAATATAGATAATTCCATACCAACAATCACACGCGCGCTTGCGCGCGCAACGTATACTAGTCCACTCTTATAATTTAGATGAAAAATATGAAAATATATCATGTAAGAGCAAACTATTCGCAACGTGATTGGTCAAATATATCATAAGCATGAAAATATAGATAATTCCATACCAACAATCACACGCGCGCTTGCGCGCGCAACGTATACTAGTCCTATAATAAAATTGAGATGAAATGTATGTGAAACCAATTTATTCGTGATGTGATTGGTCGAAAATAAATATTCTTATTCTGATTGGTTGAAAGTGAATATAATATACATAAACGACACATAAATATATCATGACAATAAATATGAGGCGCGCGCTCTCGCGCGTAAATTCAAATTCTAGTCCTAATATAAAATTGAGATGAAATGTATGTGGCATCAAACTATTCGTAACGTGATTGGTCAAATATATCATAAGCATGAAAATATATGCAAACTCTATAGTCAAGCGCGTGCTTGCGCGCGAAAATTTGAATTCTAGTTTTTTAAAAAACCGATTATTCTTAGGCAATAAAAGCATTGAAATAATTAAAAAAAATTTTTTTTTAAGTTTTATTGAGTAAATTATAATTAAATCTAAAAAATGGAGGTACAATAAAAATACAAAGTTTTAATATTAATTATTTATTAACCGTACATCGAATTGATAATTACAATTAATATATAACAAATAAATAATAATGAAATGAATATTAAATTCAATAATAGAAATAACTAGTGAAAATAATTAATAATGCAAATTTAGCTATACATTAATTTATTTATTTATCCGCATTAATAATTTTAAATTTAGAAACTACATTTATTAATTATCTAGATAATTTTTAATGATAATGAATAATATAGTTCTACTTAATAACTAATTAATAAAAATGATATACATTAATCAATAACATATGAAAGATGGCAATTATGACGTCAATTAAGTAATAACAATAGTAATAGTTAATAATTATGAAAAATAATAATTATTAAATTGCAATAGTAATAAAATAATGTCATATACATACGACAATAATTATTGTTTTGTTTTTCATCTATTTTATGATTCAACTTAACTTAACTTTTTAATTAATTACTTTCAACTGTGTTTTTATCAATATGCTTTTTCTCTATACTATCAATTTTGTTCGACCTAGACATTCAATTTTAATTTCGCTAATTTATCAAATTTTATCTCAAGTCTCAATTAGTCAGATTTAGTTATTATTATCAACAACTGATCATCAATTAATAATTAATTTTTATCGAAATACGAATTAAAAAATTGTACATTTTACCAGGTCTCGAGACCAATCATTAAACTCTCATTGACTAGCTTCCAAAAATAACTTTTATTTAAAATTCACTTTACTTTATTATTTTCTCTACTGTACCAACTACTTTAATTATTACTTCATCATCAACTAATATATATTTAACATATGATTGTATATTTATTGAGCGATCGTTAATTATCTTATTAATTTATTAAGGCCTCAATATTATATTGTACGACACTTATTCAATACGTTATTCGATAAGGCCACATTTGAGTATTAATTGAAGAAAAAAATCGAGATTTAAGTGATAAAATTATTCATTAGATTAAGAAATAAAAATTTGACTGTCTCTTCCTGGTTAACAATTTTTTAGTTATGAATAATAATAATAATGCTAATATTTATTTATTGATTGACTAAGTTACTTTTATTTTCAATTATTACTTATTACTTATCATGTTATTTAATTTAACATCTAAATTAATTTAATCTTTAATTAACTAATAACTTAATTACATTAAACGATTGTTTTATATTAATAAACGTATTCAATTAAAAAATCGTTAGAATTACAAAAAAGAAAAATTTGTGATTTGGATATTTTTAAATAATTACAATAACAATATTAATGTATACAGTTAATTGATTTAATTACTCATGATAAATTAAATAATTGTAATGCTAAAAGTATAAGACTCTTTGGAGGTTGACTTTATGTATACGAGCCGTAATTGGTATTGTTCTCCTTTTATTACATAATTAATAATATTATTCAGTAACTTTCCCACTCGTTATTTTTTGACGTTTGGCTCCGGGAAGATTAAGGAAGATAGAGGTGGTGAGTAATTTCAGTAGATTGATAATTTAAAAATAACAAAAGAAAAATGAAAATAAATAAATAGAGAAATAGTCAAAAAAAAAAAAATATTTATAATTCTTGATTATTTAATTATAAATATTTTTTTTGTTTGCAATAAACAAATAATAATAATAATATTAAAAATACACTCGCTCTTTCTCACTAGCGTTATTTTATCAAATACCGCTTCGATTTCGCTTGCGCTTTCTCACTTAAATATCCTCAGTGCTCTCTCTATAACATAACATCTATCCTCTGTACTCTACACTAACTGTAGTCTAATAATAGATTTACTTAGACGGTTATTATTTCGTCAGAAATAATGTTTAATGTAATATATAATGTTTTAAGTTAGGCTTATGCCGCAGAGTTATATTTCATTATATTATTGTATTATATTATATTATATTATAAGTAGTTGTATAAATAGTAGTAGTATGGACTACTGGTGTCTATTGAAGTCGTGCCTCTTGGGGCGTCGTTTGGTAAGGCAATCCCGGGAAGGCTGCACCCGTCGTTGTTGCTCCTTGCAGTGCCGCTGCACCTGGTAATGTCGCGTACGTATAGGGTGTTACGTAGCTTGCGGCCGCTGCGTTCGCTGAAAAATTAAAAATATTCTGTTAATACAATCGATTAATTTTTTTTTTAATTTTTATTTAATATTTATATTTAATGATAAATATTAAATTTAGGAATGATAATTTCTTTTTATCAAACAGACGCGATTTACTAGCGGGTTGTTTTTTGATGATTTGGTGAATGTGTACACAGAAAAAATTAATTATTGATTATTAACTATTTTTTAATGCTGTTTATATAATTTTTAATTTTACGACTATTAAAAATTAATCAGTATATTTTATTAAAAAAAATTTTTTTCAATAAAATTTATAAAAAATTAATAGATAAAAAAATATAATAATTTTTCAACTTGAAAAAAATTAATTAATTCATCGCGTGAATTTTTTCCATGTACAAAAATGAATTCCCTCAGATTCTAATGACCTAGATGTTAAATCGCGTCTATCCCTACTTGCGTTTCATTAAAGACGTACCGGCCGCGGCAGCACTGGTATACGGGTAAGCGGCAGCCTCGGCGAAGTTGTACGACGACGTACCAGGATACGAAGCAGCCGCTGCTGCAGCGGCTGCAGCCGCCGCGGCATTCTGGTACTCGTAGAACTGCGATGCCGCGGCTACAGCTGCCGCGTGGCTCAATTGCGTCGTTGGTAATTGCATCAAGCCTCCAGGAGCCGCCGCCGTCAGGTAAGGCGACTGGTACATGTAACCTGGTGGTACTCTGAAAAATATTTACAAATAATTAGTACAGGTCTACAACTAATGGAAATTTATTTTATTAAAAAAAATTCATTATCAATTAATTTGTATTATTGATTCAAGTCAATAAACTACATCTCACTACGCAATTAAAGAAGTCTTAAATTAATTATAAATTATTTGTTTTTTTTTTAATTTTTTTAATTATACACAAAAGGCGCCGAGGGATACGGGAATTTTGTTATTTTTTTTAACTCATGCTCAAAGAATTACGAAGATTTAAAAAATGCATTTTTTTAATTAGAAGAATTTTTTTTTTTTGTATATATATTTTGTTACACAATGATTAAATTAAAATTTTTAAAGTCAAAATTTTTAGTCAAGTTGAAAGATTTTAAATAGAGAAATTTTAGTTTCAAAAAAATTTTATTCGGTTTAAAAAATTGAAATTCTTCCTCTTAAATCAAGTCAATTTTTCCATGAGCGTAGTTATCGATAATTTAGAGTCTGTATAACAATAAGTATTTCTTTAAACATTTGTTACTTGAAATTTTTTTTTTTAATTGTAATACACACATGTGAATTGATTTGACATCAAATTTCACACTTGCGTATCATATTTGTAATTATTTGTACTTAGTAAAAATACATCTTTTGTAAAAAAAAATCGAATAAAAATTTGTCAGTGAAGGACTGAGAGACTCATCGTCTTAATAAATAAATAATTAAATAATAGTAATGATAAAAAAAATTACTCGAACTTCCTTAAAAGAGACGATCAATAATTTATAATTTTTATCTGATTTTGTTGTCAATACTATTTATTGTACAATGTTATTATTTTACTTTTTGTACAGGATAGCCTGTCAAGTGTCGATTTCAGGGGCAATTTTTTTCACAAATTAACAAAAAAGTTTAAGACATAAAAAATGTAATAACAGTGGGACGGAAATATTCAGACATCCTGGACAGCCGTGAACTTTTTTTCTATTCACACGATCGATAATGCTCAGTGTCCAGTCGAGTCTGCTGAGAAATCAATATTTCCGGAGTCCTGTGGCCTCAATGTACGTAAACTACTCAAACTAATATAGCAAAACCGACCAACTGCCTTTTCATACGCGTTTATACAAGTATATGTATACATAATATATATAGTATGTAAGATCACGATCTGCCCCCTTTACTTTTATTTGAATCTCCAAATATATAACAATAATGAGTATACTAAACCGATGTACTGCCTACTGGCTTTCAAAATAATTTACGAGTGTTCTCTATCCGTTTTTGTTTATATTTTATACTCCTGGGTTTTGTTTACATTATCAGCAAACAATCCAACTGATATGAGTTAAGTGTCCACAATGACCAGCAATTTTTCGCGGTTTTATTTGTCTAACAGTTATTGTGATTGCAGCCCTCATTTCTTCTAATTTTTTTTTCATTTTACCAAACACCTGAATTAAAGGTTGCTTGAAAGAACGTACTAAACTAGTGTAATAAATTTTGATATTTTCATGGTATTCTAATAATAATATTAAAGTTTATTTTTTCCCATTGGAATTATCTATCGGGTAGATCTAAAATGCGGTCACTGTGCATTATGGATGAAAAAAATCGCGTGATACTATTGTTCAAGCTAGGGAATCCTCTATACAAAACTATACATGTAATAAAAAAAATAAAAAAGTAAGTTGAACGAAAATTAGTGTCTAAAAATGAAATTATAGAATGAAAGATTCAAGTAGAGTAAAAAAAAAAATTATCATCGATTAATTAGCCAAAAAATATTCAATTATAATTTAAATTCTCTTACTAATCTCATTTTTGTTGAGAGAAATTTGAACTAGGCCACAAAAAATCAACAACCTGAAAAGCTTCCATCAAGTATTTAAAAGTTAAGAGGTTAAAAAAAAATTATAATGACAGAGTTATAAAATATATGAAGAATACACAGAACTAGTTTACCAATATTTATATTATTTTAAATCATGATCAAGATACACTAATGGAAAATAATAATTTGAAATAATTGTTTTGTATATTAACGACTCATTTTTTTAATTTATGCTACACAAACGCCATCAGCTTTCAGTTAATTACAAAACTAAGCTCCGGTGTGACCCAATTCAAGAAAATATATTTTAAAATTATTTTTGTCAATTCATTAGTTTAGTACTGTGGGCTAAAAAAATCACATTTACTCTGAAATGTTTGTTTCAAACGCGATTGATATTTTGACTCACGGCTTGTTAATTTTAATAATTAAGTTGAATAGATAAACTCTAGTTGGAAATTTAAAATAAAATTTAACCTGTTGCTAAACAGTTAAATCAATGCCAAGTACAAGATTAAGAAATAGTTAATTAAGTGCATACATAATCAATTATCACGAAAAATATATATATATATATATATATATATTTTTCGTGATAATTGATTATGTATGCACTTAATTAACTATTTCTTAATCTTGTACTTGGCATTGATTTAACTGTTTAGCAACAGGTTAAATTTTATTTTAAATTTCCAACTAGAGTTTATCTATTCAACTTAATTATTAAAATTAACAAGCCGTGAGTCAAAATATCAATCGCGTTTGAAACAAACATTTCAGAGTAAATGTGATTTTTTTAGCCCACAGTACTAAACTAATGAATTATATATATATATATATTTATGTACGTGTATAATATTAAATAGGTTTTGGCGGTCACGAATAACAATAAACATAAGCTTGCGGCAAGTTCCGTGACGGAAGTAAGTAAGCACCCTCAATTTCCGACGCAAAGTGGCTCGTAGATTGCAATCGTACTCTGTTACCCTCTTTATACTTAGCACATCATCTAATGGGCATACACTAACTATTTTAGTACTGATGGCTTGCAAAAACATAAACACGTACACCCCCGACTAGTTTTACCGTTTACTGTCCGTTCATCTAGGACATCGATTATCTAACTCAATCTAAGTCATGAAGAAAATTAAAAATATTGAACACGGCGATGCATCATCACGACACGATAAATTAATTTTGCTAATGGCTCGAAACAGACCATTAGAAAAATTGTTATTGCTTATTAATTATTTGTTTTAAAATTAAGAATAAATGCATTGTATTTGCGGTGTGGTAATTGACGGGTGTAATTGCTGTGTATGCAGGACACGGGTGCATTAACGATTGAATACGTGAGTGCAGTGCGAGATTATACTGCCAATAAGTGAATTTCACCTTTGTTTTTCATCTGTTATCGTTATCACTGTTCGCGCCGGCGCCAAATTGATAATCCAATGGGATAATCTACCAATCCCGGCACTCGCTGGTGGCCAATGTCTTTTTACTTGGGCGTGGTGACATTTATTCAGGGGGTTAATTTAATCGGTAAATAAAAAAAAAATATTAAAATTGAAATATCAGTGTCTCGAAAATTAAAATAAAAATTTTATAATTTTGCACATAACACTCGTGGATTTAATTTCTGAGCTTAATAATTTCTTATTAACGGCCTGAATAAATTATTTTAGAATTTGAGTGACTGAAATAAATTACTCGAGAAAAAGAAAAAGACACGGAAATGCGTAGACAGGTGTTTTGTTATATTATTATATGTTAAAATAGACGTGATTTAATTTTCTTACGCACGACAATGATATAAACTTTGGATGATAATATTAATATTATAAGTGTCGGTATAAATATATTTTCATACTTATAAATATATGTAGTGGAGTGAAGTAGTTGAGTGAATAAAGCAAAATTCAGACCCTTAAATCTGTAAACGGGTATATAGTATTTATTATACATATGTATAAATATAATGGTAAGTGTACTGAGGGAAAAAACGTATCACATGTGGGCGGCAAATCTTAAACGCTGGGACTGGCGTCAACCCGACATGGTTGGACAGGTGGATCTAAATAAAGACTGGACCGACGCCAGCTACCAACATGGCCGATATACACAAGCCTCGTCGTTATCTCAGACGCGCGACGACAGGGAAGAAATAGAAAATAAAAAGTTTAGTTAAAAAATTAACATGTTTGTCGTTGTCACGAGTTCAGTGTTGGGTTTCGGGTTTAAATGTTTTTAGGCCTCTATAATGATAATAATAATATAAATATAAATAAACCGTTAGCGTTAAATAAAACATTTGTCGATGAATAAATCTAAACTAGAAATGTCTTTTTATTATCTGTCTGCGATACATACATACATGTTAAGTTATTTGTATGACCGAAATTGGGATTGAAAATTTAATTTTCTTTTAATTATTTAATACAAAAACTGATTAATTTTTTTGACAGTACGAATAAGAAAATAAAATTCATTTTATTTATTATTATCTCAATTAGTCATAAAATTTTACGTCTATTTATCGCATCTTTATTTTTGACCCTCCTTAACGATTACAAGTTTAATCTTCAATTTCTCAAGCGACTATTTTATTTAAATTTTAATTTTAAATGACGATAAAATATTTTTTATCAACGAAAATAATTATCATTACTACATACAATGTTGCTAAATTTATCTATCACACGATTTACGACCTTTACCATAAAATAGATAATTCCCTCAAAGAAACAAGAAAGTTCACTGATAAGGACGAGCATTATGAGGAGATCCATTAATTACGTGAGCTCAGAATGAGGGGGGAGGGGTCCAATGAAATCTCACCAAATCTCATCTAAGCCGAGGGAGGGATAATCAAAAATCTCACCTCAACTTCAAAAATTATAAAATATTACAGACATTAAAAAAAAAATTATTTTGAGTGTTTATTTTGCCCGCTAAAATAAATTTTATGTCTATTAAAATCATTTACGCTGATGATTTAAACAGGCTCATCTCAGAGCTAATGGTGGATTTCTTTAACATTATAATTATAATATAAATTATAATATGTATGTATAAAAAAAGTACATGAGTCTCCATGGATTGAGTAAAAATTAAAAAAAAGTGTTGTATCCCTGGTTAAAAATATTGATTGAAAATAAATTAACTATAGTATACTTGAATGGTTTATTATTCTCCCGAATAATAAAAATAATTTTAATTTAAAATATTTTTAGCGTCAATCTCACGTAAGGGATGGGGGGGGGGCCAGACAAATCTCACTAAATCTCACCTAAGGGGGGGGGGGGGAAGAGTCTAAACTGATCGAAAAATAGCTCACGTAATTAATGGATGTCCCCTATGGTCTATCTTTTATGTGCTATTACATTTTTATAGTATGTAAATACTCCATAAACATTAAGACTGAAGATATTAGCCCGGCACGTGAGATATAAATAAGTGAGGTGTTCGTCTAAATTGCATTCAGGACATGATAATTGCCTGATCGATGACAAGATCGGCGGATAAAACTCGTAAATTATTTTATTTTAATAAAAACAATATTACCCAGAGAGAAAAAATATCTCAAGGGACAGCAGAACTAGTTTATTTTCCTCGCATGTCTGCTGGAAAATAATAATGACTAACTCCAGGCAAAACCAATTACGTGTAATTATGACTATTATTTATTCATCCGTTACGACATTACTCAAAACGCCAGAGTCACTCAGTCCACACTGGTTTTTATTTTATGGTTTTAAATTATTGGTGGATAGTAGTCCAAGGCGCCGCGACACGGGTTAAAAAATAAAAATTACAACACCCACAAAAAATAATAATTATGATAATTAATTAATAATTAATAATAGTAATAATAATAATAAATAAAATAAAATAACGGAAACAAAGTGAGGAAAATCAAAAAAGATAAAAATTAAAATTAAAAAAAAAAAAAAAAAACAACAGTAAACACTAACAATCACACCAATAGCGACATCAAGTGTAGTTTAAGCTTTCTTCACACACGCAAAAGTTAATTATTTTTATATCGTCCAATTTTTTTAAAATTGTTAGAGAGAGCAAATCAATCCTTATTATTTATAATAAAATTTTTATCATTTTTTTGTAGAATTATTTGTAATTTTTTTTTAAATCTTTTATTTATGATACAGCTTGTCTAATCAAATCTTAACGAAGCTAAATTTGATCGTAAAAGCTGTTTTATAGATTAATAATATTGTAATTAATTATTAAAAAAAAAAATATTTAGTTTAAAAAGAATACTTTTTGAATTGATTAAAGAAAAACTTATATTATAGAGAAATATATTTACAAATGTGCAGCATTATTTTGAGAAAATTGATTGAGATATGCATAAATTTACAGTGACATTGACCGTGAAAAAAATTATCGCGATAGAAAAATAAATCTATAAAGTCAATTAAGCTTTAATCCGACTAGAAAAATTTTTGTTGCGTTGTGAATTGATGCCACCAGCGTGATTAAAGCTCGAAATAGTGTAGTTTGTATTTGTACTTGTTTATAAATTAAAAACTAGTACAACAAAAAAGCAATTTAATTGAAGGTATTTTGACATACAAGATAACGATAAAACTTAATTTCGCACCGAAAATATTTTGTTGTTGTTATTAAATAAAATATATTAATTATTATCATGAATGATGATTGTCGATTATTGTTGTATTAACATTCGATTAATAGTAACCACTACTTAAACGTTGATTACAAATAAAAAACCAAATCAGTAGGTAAAATATAGTAAAGATTAAAGTAAAAAACAATAAAATAAAAAAACAAAATAGAAACAATCGGTAACAAACAAAATTAAATTGTCAAATATCAAATCTCTCAATGGCAATCGCAACCAATCTTCACGTCAATAAAAAGAAGAGAGAATTAAAAAAAAAAACCACACCCCAACAAAATTGAGTTCATCCTCGTAAACAAAAAAAAAAATAACGTTTATTATTAGATAATAATGTGTATGTACTCATGATTACGGTCTCTCCCGCCCTCACGTATCGACAGAATTTTCGACTTTGCTCTCTCTCTCTCTCTCTCTCTCTTTTTCTTTTTGTTTATATTTTTCGTTTCATGATCGATATATTTTTTATCAATGAACGCGTCTTCTCAATTCTCCTCCTTTTCAACCCCTTTCCCTCTCACTCCTCGCAGTGCCTTCTTGCACCCTCGAGACGCTGAAATGTCATTTCATATTTTTGCTTTAAACAGAACAAGAAAACAAAACAAAATTTCCGTAAAATTAAGTTTTTAACGTTAAAATAAATAAATAAATTAATTAATAGATTAAAATAGTAAAATTAAAGTTGATTAATTAAAAAAATTATAACTTCGTTAGAGTTGATACCGATTTTCTGAGAGAGGTTTGCCGAAACAATTCCTTTTAATTTTTGTGTTGGTTATTTTTCAAAAAATAATGTTTTGAAAAAAAAATTATTGTAGGAGTAAAATTTTAGTTGAAAACAGTTTTTTAGTATCTTTAAACTTACCCATATTGGCTAGGTAGTACTGTAGGATATCCAGTTCTTATACCAGCGGCAAATGGAAATGCTGGAAAAAATTAAAAAAAAAAATTTATAAACATGAACCATAAAAAAAAAAAAAGTTAATAAAAATATTTTTGAAATAAAATCTTGTATAGTTTTATAAATAAATAAATATTTAAAAGCTTTATCAACATTAAAATGAAAGAAACTCTTTTAAATTATTTTTATTGTCTGCATCAACATAAAATTTGTAAAAATTTATAACCCGACTACAATTGTTTAACAAAAATAATTTAGACGAATATAATTTTGGGCAAATGACAAGGAGACATATAATCAGTTGAATTATTTTGGACGTTAAAGGCTATGCAGTAAAGGCAAATAAAAGTGATTTTGGCATTCGGCCACTATTTGCAACAGACCCGAGAATGTACGAATCAGTCGAGCAAATGACTCAGAAGACAGTCCGTCTAAATTCTCAACAAAAGTTTTTTTATTTTATTTATTTATTCACTAACTTTTTATTTCTTATTTTATTATTTTAACTCCTAATTTATACCAACGCTCTTTTATTTTTATACACTACTAGTATTCTCAAAAGTAAAAATTCATTTCATGGAGATTTCAATTCCACGCACCCTAAATTATTCTAAAAATATATTTTCAGTTAATTTAAAATCAAGTTAAGATATCTAAGTCAGAGACTATTAGTTTTAATTAAATATTAATTTATAACAATAAATCACTATAGTATTTTAATTGGATTATGATGATTAAACCAAATGATTTTGGCAGACTTTCAACACAGAGTGACATCAAAAATAATTTTAAAAATTACGTAAGTTCAACAGTTTGACGAAAACTTCCGACCCTTTGTTCAGTAAAAAATCAATACCCAAAAAATAAATTATTTCTTTCACTTCTCTCCCTATTTTCACCACTCGATTGCTCACAAGTTTTTAAATAAATAATTGACACCGCGTTTGATTTCGAGACGGCAGTTAATAAAAAAATCATGAATCCAACAAAATATACGATAAGAAAGTAAGTAAGTGAGTGAGCGAGGTAACGGGTATTGTTTCTCATATACTGATTATAAGCCGTTGATAATTCTACAGGTCGACTGCGACCTGCAGAGGCTAGTTGAATAAAAAGCCACGACTCTAATCTAACTATTATTGTATATCACTGTGATTACAAAACTACTTGGAATTAAATGAATTTTTTCCCAGTCTTAGTGAAGAGAGAAATTTTATACTATTTTTTTAGCGAATTACAGATGTCTTATTTGTTAAACTTACTGGTTTGGAGATTGCCACGTGGTTTGGCGCCCAGTATTGCTAAATTAACATTAGCTTTCCGGCCATCAATTATCGGGTTGGGATCCTTGCACGCTCTTTCGGCAGCTGGTCTGTCACCCATAATTACCTGTGATAAATTCGTTTGTTTATTAAATTTATTTATAAAGCACTTATTTTTAGTGTAAATACAAAAATTATCCACACAGATATTTATTTAATTAACAATCAACAGTTATTGGTTATTTTAATTTACTTTTACAAAACAACTAGTTGTCATCTGATCGTTTCTATTTTTACATATAAATCAGCCAATTATAAAGCAAAATTGAGGTGAAGTTTGCAATAACTACAGATTAGAAATTTAAAAATAATTTTTTCTATCGATAAAATATTTGACTACTTAATAAAAAAATTCAATGCACTAGCAAAAATTTTGACATACTTTTAGCTTACTTTTAACAAACTAGAATTCAAATTTACGCGCGCAAGCGCGCGTCTGACTATAGAGTTTGCATATATTTTCATGCTTATGATATATTGGACCAATCACGTTACGAATAGTTTGATGCCACATACATTTCATCTCAATTTTATATTAGGATTTATATTAGGATAAATGATTGTAACATTATTAATTAATAATAAAAAAAACTGTCAGATTTCCACTACTGTAATTTGTTTCAATAAAAAAATAATATTAAATATTTTTTTATTGATTTACTTTAAATAATTAACCTAAATTTTTAGGCATGAGAAATAATAATTTATGTAATTATATTCTTAAGCACATAAAAGGCCCAAACGTGTAATTAATAAGTAAAACAAAAAAAAGTAAATAGAGATCTTACAGCAAACGATAAAATTATAATATCAAATAGTAAAAATAATAAATAAAATGAGCAAACGAGAACTAGGAAGCGTAAAAAAAAATGTAAAAATAAATAAATAAAGTAAAACGTTAACCAAGACAGTGTAACGGCAAGCTAATACTTAATGATAAAAAAATAAAAAGTTTACTAGGACTAGAGAGACTAGATACTTAAAATAATAAGTAATAATTTTCTTTGGCAATGGAGTAATATAATAATGAATAAGTTTCACCGTTTTGCATACTCCATTTCCAACGAAACATTTGTCCCGGTACGGGAAAGTCTATAGCATAGCTGGATCATATAAATGAAACAGAGATAGACAAAAGTAAAGATAAAGACAGAAGAAGATGATAATAATATAAGTCGTGATTATTAAGTATAGACGGTGAAAATAAATAAAGTAGCAGAAATAAAAAACCACTGCACACTTACAAATCCATAGCCCCTACTTTTGCCGGTCTGTCTGTCTGTTATCACGACAGCTTCCTCGATGTCCCCGTAGACGTTGAAGTGCTCTCTAAGACTTTTATCGGTAGTGTGGTAGGGAAGTCCGCCGACGAATAATTTCGTCCATGTTGTGTCTTTCTGTTGGGGTGTTACACCCGCCAGAGCACCAAGACTCGTTACCAGCTCATCTTGACCAGTTGGTCCTGCAGCCACCGCGCTCAGACCCGTTGCACCTGGCATCAGCATTTTAACGGGCAATTACTTTTATCTTACTTCTTTTTTATCTAAATTCACTTCCTCTGCTCTGCCCTTTGTTTTTTTTATTGTTTTTTAAAAAGACTAGTCTACTTGAGCTCAATATATCACAGATGTCATCTGAGCAAAAAACTGTAACAAAAAAAAAAATAAAAAACAGTTGTTATTATTTCTCAACGCACAAGATGTTGGAAGACAATTATTATAAGGGTGTAGAGTGACAAGCTTCGTTTTATTTAAATGCAAATGCACTTTATTGTATTCTTATTCTTATATTTATATATTACATATAAATTTATTTGATAGCTAAAAACGGTTGATAGGAATAAAGAATAAAGAACTAAGGAGCAGAAGCCCGGTAGAGTAACCAGGTGTGTATCTGCTGTTTTCCCGGCGATTGGATGACCTGCTTCAACCGGTTGTCAGGCAGAAACCCCATACACATTACACATAAATATAAGTGTATGTTGTGCTTTATATCATATATATTTAACAAAACCAGTATTATATCGCAACTGTCTAAACACTAATAAAAGTAAACATTGAATTTCTTTTTTCTACAACTACTGATTTTATTTGACATGACATTGACCTAGTTCAGATAGCGCCCGAGGGCTGATACCGATTGCGATAGGTCTTGAATAAATAATACGCTTCTCTTGTCACTTTTCTTGCTAGAATTTTAGGTATTACCTGTTGAGGAATTAGAGCTTTTGATACTAGGTTACCGTGATATGATGGAATTCAACTAATAATTGCATTATAAATGAAGTAAGGTATCATTACTGTTATTAACTTCCGTACTAGTATAGTTATTATTACAGTTATTATATTTGATATAGTAATTTTATTTTAATAGAATTTTTATATTTTTCTTAAAGTTTTAAACTGTTAAAAATTTTCATTAAATTTATCATTATTATTACTATCATTGTACCAATTAAAAAAACCTTATGTAAAACAAAAATAAAAAAAAATATGGAGCATAGTTAAAATTATAAGTAATTTTTGTACAGAATTTTTGATAATTTATTTATAATTATAATTATTTTTTAAGAAAAGTTTTTATTGTTATTTAAAATTAACTGTGCTTCAAAATCAATTAATTATACTTTATTTAGATAAAAAACTATGATAATTAATTTAATAATTAATAAGAATCCTCTCGTGTTTTTTAATTCATAAAAATAATTCTATTTTTAAGAAATTAATTTCCGGTTGTTTTTATTTTATTTCGTTAATTTTTTCTTGTTTATGTACAATATTAATAATAATAATAATAATAATAATAATCAATTCGACATAAAAAATAAAATGAGAATAACAATTTAATAACAAAGTTCTAAAACTTAAATTTGATTTAATTAATTTTACATACAACCAAATTAACAATGACATTATTAAAAAAAGTAAAAAAATTTTTCTACCCCAAAAATAATCTAATAAATTTTTTAAATATTTCTGCATATAACATAAATATATATCCTGATAAATAACACCAGAACCAAGCCAGTTAAAATCCATAATATATAGTACGGTATAATCTGTAAAAATTTTATAAGCCAGCAGAACAGAAAAGTATAGGAGTACAGAGCACAAGCAGCACAAGTAAGCCAGCAGAGTGTTTCTGACAATGGGCAGCTGCTTCTGCTGCTGTTCGTTATACGAACCGGTGCCGCTGTACGACATTATTATGATTATTATTATTATTATTTTTATGACGATCATTGTATAGTACAGCGTACAGCATAGCACGTTCTGGCTGCAGCAGACAAAACTAACACAGTACTATAGCGCACCGTGGTGGCGGGAAAGCAGGTAATAAGCAAGTAAACTAAACCCAGAGGGTCGTACATCGTACATAACATACATACATACATACTTGCTATTATATACTACGTGTCGTATCGCCCAGGTTCCTCGGTAAATAGGGGGACTTAGGCTCCTTTTTCTAAACAAGTACATACCCAGCTAAGCAGTACCTTTACTCACACTTGATACACATGTGATGCCCAGACCCCCAAAATAATATATGATATCCATAGTACATACTACGTATTCCCAAAACCGGCACACCACTCTCCAAGCATATACATCACAATAACAGACTTTTACTTCATTTTGCCTGTAGCTAACAGCACCGGGTGAACTTTTATGTTAAATAGTTAATGTACGGGATGTCCATGTATGAGTAGGAAGGTCCCTATACTCTGTTTAATTCTGCTGATTGTAAATTATATATTATTATGTATGTAATGGTAAAAATACATAACAGATATGAGGATTTTTGTTTAAGAAGAAATTAAACAGTATTCCTTTAATACAAACACAGACATTCTGTGAATTTTATGTTAAATAAAAAAATTATTTTGTATTCATTTTTACAAAAATTTTTAATTTATTTTTTTATTATTAGTTGATATTTGTTTTATTTTTTTTTAAATTGAAAAGAAAAAACTCTTGATATTTTTTAAACTGAAATTTTATGAATCTATGCTATTTTTTTATAACTTTAATTTTATTAGTTGATATTTGTTGTATTTTTTTTAAATTGAAAAGAAAAAACTCTTGATATTTTTTAAAACTTAAATTTTATGAATCTATGCTATTTTTTTATAATTTTAATTTTATAAAAAAGTTATTTATTATTTTTTTGGTTTAATAAAAATTTGTTATTCTAATTAAAAACAATTATGAATATTAATTATTTATTACCGTTAGTAACATACTCCCTTTTCTATTAGGAAGATAACAATGATTTTAAATCATATTGACGATTAAAGTATTATATGAAAACAAACAATAAATAATTATTATTAAATAATCAATTAATTGATAGTAAAAAATTTGAGAAAAAATTTCTAGTTTTCTTGAATAAATAAATGAAATTAGATTTATAAAAACTGATAACTTAAAATTATTATTTATGAGTATTCGAATTTGTTAATTGATAATTAAATTATAAAGTTTGTAATTTTTTGTATAATTACAAAAAAATAAAACTAAATAAAAAATTAAAAAAAAAAAAAAATAAACACGTGGTAAATTTAAAAAATTACAATGATTAAAACCTTGTACATAAAGAATTTTTAATGGAGAAAAATTGTCAAATGTTCGTCAATTTTAATATTATAAATTTTTTCCTAAAATAATTAATCTCCTTTTAACAAGAACTCCAAATTGAAAATCAGATTAAAAAAAAACTGACAAATAAAATCTAAAAAGAGAAAAAGAGCGAGAGAGAGAAAGAGAGTTAAAACGTAGACGAACATATAATTCGAGTTTCAGGCTCAGGTTTATTAATAAACACCCAGCACGTGCCTACGACGCACAAGTTTGCGGGATATTGTGTGTAGATGTTAGAGTACACTTAACTCCCAGTGAGTGAAATCTGCACCAAAGATGCCTAAAAAAAAGTATCTCATTCCAATAAAATTAATTAAATATTAATGTTATGCCATGACAACATAAATATTATAAATTATAATGAATAGCAAGCAAGTTGACTTACCGATAAATAATATTTCGGAAAACTTAAATTCCAAGGACACTGATCCGTAGACGCACTGAAATAATCCTCAACTACGTTTCACACGCAATCACTCTACTCGAATATTTGGAATCTTGCACAGAACTGGCCTTACACTGGACGATCAAATGTAAAAAAAAAAAAAAAGAAAAACAACAACAATGAGTAGTTAGTTGTAAGTTGGAGAATAAAAATGCGTGATGTGTAATTCATTAAAAGCACGACTTAGATATTGTTAGTAACATGCGGCGTATTGTTTAAAGGGCGCGCGCGCACACACCCGTCACGGACAAAGATCCACGTGCGAATGACGATTCAAGAGCAGAGACTCGTAGACAGCTGCGACACGAATGTTGGTCCGTCAGACCGCGAAGCCTCCTGGGGTGCTGACGTCCATTGGCTGGCAATCGGGTCACGTGAGCTCCCCTACTACACTAAAACTAAAAGTTTAGTATACTTTAGACTACACTCTACCTAGAGAGACTCCCCTGCGCCCTCTACCCTCATCCTCTACCCTCTGGCTCCCAAACTAAACCCGATACGACTCCCTTGTCCCAACTCCCGAGTATCTCTCTTTGTTCTTCGGCATTCTCAGCTCTTACTTTTACTTAAAGTCTATGCTCCATTTATCATATATTCTATGTACTTACAGCTTCTATTCTTTTATAACTACTGCTTTGTATTACTCATTAGATCTTACGCTTCTTATTCGTAAATTCCATATTTTATTTTTTTGCAAACTGGCTCGTTACCTAAAATTTAAAGATAGCAACAAAATTTTTAAAAATCTTGTCAATATAGTACTTTCTGAAATTGGATAATTTTATCATTTTTTTTTTTTAATACACAGTAAAAAATTTTGCGTCATTGCGTTAAAAAATTTTGTGTTAAATATTTAACACTTTTATGTGTAAATTTAACATTTATTGTGTTAAAATAACAGAAAAAAGTGTTAAATATATACAAATTTTTTTGACGCATTGACGCAAAAAATTTTTTACTGTGTACTTAGTTATAGTTTGGAATGTCTAAAAGATTTTGACTTTACAGAAAAAAATCTATCAGTAGGTCTTTTTTCCAAAAAATAATAAATTAAAATAATTATTTGGAATGTCTTCGAAAAATTTTGACTCTATAGACAAAAATTAATCAATAAAACCTATGAGTAAGTCTTTTTCCAAAAGTAATAAATAAAAATGATAAGGTAAATATTTTATTACCAAAGAATGAATCTCGAAATGTTAATTTTTTTCCAATCTATCTAATCGATTAACCAACACTATTCTAAATAGGGTAAGAGTTTAAAAATTTTCATAAAACAGTAACTAATTCCCACATTTAATTCATTAAAACAGCGATAGTATTTAAATTACTACAAAAAGTGTTTTTAAAAATAGTTTTGTTATTTAATTATTTACTCTTTTTGTTCAATAAAATTAGCAATTGAACCTTATTGACTCTTAAAAATTTTTCAAACTAAATTTTTTTTTGTTCCTCACATACTTTATAAATATTTTCAATCAACAGTAAGCAAAAAATAAAATTCGAAATTATTATAAAAAATTCCACCAAAGTGTTAACTTTGAACAAAAAACAATAAAATGCATCCAAAATAAAATACTCCGATTTTAAATAAAATATCATAAGTGATGCTTTAAACTTCTTACGAGGTTTTGCTTTTAAATTCTAAGTTGATTTAATGCTCGCGTATGTGTCTTTAGGATACATTAGAGTACATAATGTACATTTGCTTTTATTAAATTATTTTTTTCCCGCGAACGCGGCTGTCCTCCGAAAGTAACGTAGCGCATCGGCAAGCTCTGGTCTCTGGTTTCCGTAGCTATTCTTGTATATCAAAACTTACATGATGTTCATGCATACCACACAAATGTCTCTTTTGTGTCTTCAGAAGCCAGATATTAAATCATCCAAAATAATTGCTGTAATCTTTAATAGTACAGTTATACACGCGCATTGATCTTTTTCGGGAGGAAAATATTACGATTGTTTACTTTCATCATTATCATTATCACTATATTAATTCTAAATAACATGTCTCGATAGATACTTGGGTTTATCTTTTCCGCGCTTTACTTACACTCGGGCTTTGTTATTACTAGGCATTGTTTGCTTAAATATAAAAAGATCGAGGTGGTCGATCGCTCAATGCAACGGCACATATACTGTACATATATTGTTGTTACCAGACATACGTGTATGTAGACGTATGCGATACGCTGGAACATCAGCTGGAACATGTTGGAATAATCGTTGAAGTCGATGGCAGCTGTTCGGAAGAGAGTCCTGTCTCCTTTTATTTTTTAGGCTTTTCATTTTTTTTCCATCCATTTAAACAAAATCTTTTGTTGTTGAATTTTTTCACCGCTAGTTAAACCTTCAATTTTTAAATTTATATTTTCGTCAGCTAATTTTACTACAATTAATTTATTTCATTATTACATACTTTTATTTAAAATGAATAAAACAGCAATAGTTTTTACTGTAAATAACTTTTGAATTGAAATTTTTCCAGGTTGACTCTCAATGTAAATTTATTTTTAGATTATTTTTCTCCTTCACGCTCCAGGAGATTTTTTTTTCATCCCAAATAAAAACAAAAATTCCATTTAATATAAGCGACAGTTTTTAAATTTACAATTTTAATTTTTTGTTTAATAGTAATAATTAATTTTTTATCAAGCACAAAAATTAATACTAAAAATTTTTTTTTAATTAAATTTATATTTAAATTTGATTATTGTTATAATTTTTTAGAGTAAATATCAAAAATAAAAATATTACGTCAATTAATAATTTTTGTAGAACATTTTCCTTTAAATCAGATAAAAATTTTAATAATAAACATTAAAGGAAAACTATACAACTGTTACATTACTTCAGAAAAATAAATGTTGGTATATGACAGCATGGTGTGGTTCACGGCGAGGCATGGTGTGGTTGGTATGGTATGGCATGGAAGGAAGAAGACCCCATAGGTTCGTGGCACGCGCTGCCAGCTGCCCCACAGCTGTCTTTTAAAAGCGACATTTTCTTTCTTTTTCTCTCCTTACAAAACATACACTCACGTATTATCGTATCCATACAACACATACATACAAAAACAGCTTACCCCTCATGCTTGTACTCAGCTTGTACTCAGCAGTTTCCAGGCTAAGCCACTCGGCTCTCTGCTTCTTCATATCACGTTTACTTCAGATCACATCCTATCCCATACCCAAACTAAGCCCATACTGTCCCAGATCACAGAGAAACTCAAACCAGAGTCTAATATAAGTACTTTACTCCTGTATGCTGCATCAGACCATCGCGTCCCTCTTTTACTACATTTACAATAATCACATCCACGTCCCTACGAAAGAAACGCAACAATAAGCTCCATACTCACGAACACGGGCCAGACTTTTATTTTCATTTATATAAACGCAACGCACATTTTATTTATCCAGATACAAATCGGATAGGAGGTCATTTCCCACGTGTGCCTGACAATAGGGAAAACTACTACCCGTGGACTAAAGAATTGACAAAATTTCACTCGAGCCTATCGTTAATGTTTACAATACGGAAATCAATAACAAAATGTAATATATCAATGGAAAGTCATTCGTGCTTAAATGAGTCGATAACTTTTATAAATTACGTCATAAGTTTAATATTTGGATTTCTGATTAATTTTATTTTGTAGTTGGATTATTAATTATTATTATTATATAAATTGATTTTAATCTATTGAAGTTTTTAAATATTTAATTTAATAATTTACTGTTTTATTAAAAATTTTCCTCATTAAAAATACATTTCAATTTACCAAAAATTTTAATTTGCAATGCTTGAATAATTTAAATTACATAAAACAGAATTTATGGAAAAAGTGGGACAGTGTGCAGCTGAATTATTAATTTAAAAAAAATGTTTTTCTCTTGAAATTTAAGTCGGGCTTTTTTCCCGTTCTTTGTCAAAAATTATGCGAATAAAAAAAATAAAAGATTAAATATTTTGTCTTGTTTACCTTTTGAATAAATCCAATTATTAACAATTATTTATTAAGAGGTAATCAATTGGGTCTAATAAATTATTTTTAATGATTAAAATAAATATTTATTAAATTATTGAATGGTAAAAAATCATTTATTAAAAGTTAATAAGGCTTATTAAATAATAATCCCAACTCTCCAATTAATTTTATTATGATTATCAATTATCAATGAAGAAATATTTTTGTATTCAATTTATAGTAATAAATAGATATAATTACCTATGTACATTAATAATTTGGTGTCAACGATTAAAAATCGAGGATATTTCAAAAAATTGTAAAACATCCTGGCGATGGCATTGAATTTGCGGTTTCTCGTCCGGTTTTATTTTGACGTAATATATGTAGACGTGATAGTTTGTAAGTAAAAAATTAACTGGTACGGATACAAAATATATAACAGCCGGAAATATTCTTGTTTCGTAAGTGTTAAAGTACCAGTACCAGTACGATCTCGGGCTATTGGGTTTCTGCTCGGGCTTTAGGATACACCGGTGACAAAAAGAAGACAAAGCTCAACATCTACTCGTTGATACACTGAATAAATGTGTGTATTAAGCATAAAGAGTGAGAGTAGTACCTATACTACACTGTACATAACAGTAAAGAGGGTAAAAACATGTTGCATGTATCAGCAAAGCGGACAGAAGGTGGTGTAAGTGGAAAAAAGGATGAAGGAAGATAAAAAGCGCAAACGACGTCGCACTACCGTAAGGGCCGGAAATCCGAGGGCGTCAACCCCTACTTGTCATTCTTTTCCTCACTCTCTTACTTTGTTATTTTTATTTACATACTTTATATTACAGTAGATTGATTTTTTGAGTGATTCCGTTTTTTTTGGACAATAATTGTTTTTACTTTCGTTTTTTTACAACTTCTTCTGCTCAAATACTCACAAATTAAATTATTTAATTTTTCCCAATGATTCTTTGACACAGTAAATAGAAAATAAAAATTTTTTAATAAAAAAATCAGATTTTTAAACGAAAACTCGAGTAATTTACGTGGATATTGACGTGAAGGTTATAGAGATTTTGGACAAGTCAGACATTTGGTGTCTGGTCGGGACTATACGCGATGAGTTGTATATACAAATGTGTATGTATGAACCGAGTTAGAGACAGTATTCTGTAAATAGATGAGCTCGGGTTCCCCCAATCTGGTCTTAAAATAAAATTTACTTTTCCATAGAATCACAAGTTACTCGTATTTACTATATTGCTGACAGATGATATCAGTCATTAGACAAAATGACAAAATTAAGTTTCATTTGCGTATTTATATGCCATACATTCATTTTTTTATAATCAGTAAATGGTTATTTTAAAATAGAAATTAAAAAACAAATTTATACTTAAATACTATTTATTTTTATTGATACCGTAACTTGATAAATGCTGCTCAATTTTTATAAGCCATCTATTATTTAGGTACTGTATTTTCATAGTACATCTGTGCAATCTACTCACACAATTGTGTCAATAAAAATACGTAGTTACATTATAAAGTTTACTGTTCTTTTAAATTTAAGTTTTTTTTAGTACATGCCTAAATTCGATTAAATTAAATTATTGTACTCAAAAATGATAAATAATTTTAAAAGATTGGTAAATTCAAGCATGTCTTTATAATCATTAGTTAACAAAGTTAAACAATGCAAAAAAATATTTATTTATAAAAGCAAAAATGATTAAAATAATGTTTATACTAGTTTACTTGGCCGAAAGATATTTGTTTTCGGTATGGTTTTACTGGAAACTTTGAATGCCCTTGCATGAGGTGGATAGACGGGCCAGTTTTCGGCGGTTGGTGACGGAAAAAAATCTGTTGGAGAGTGATTTTCTGGAGCTCCATAATATGGCTCAGAATGATAGTAGTTTGGATTAAATACTTCATGTTCATGAGGATGGGTTTGCGCAAATCCATGATCATGAAGATGATTTTGTGCAAATAAATGATCATGGCCATACCCATTGATATTTCCATGATCAAAAATACTTGGCGGTGGGCCATAGTGAATTTCATTGTGAGGATGCCCATATTCAGTTGATGGAAATCCATTTATTAAATTTACATTATGTATGGGCTGTGGATTACCACCATGATATTCCGGCTTAGAAGATGTAATAATTGGTGACTCCGTAGTTGATATTGGAGTTGGAGCTGTGACAGGACTATTCGTGCTGGTATTTTCAGTTTGATTTTGTTCGTTCGTCGCTGTGATATTTGTATTGTTCTTAGTGGCTCGAATATTCACTACTTGCCTTTGTTCTAAATCTTTCTGGAAAAATTTTATTTTTCTGAACATGAACGGATAAATATAATTATATAATAAACCATTTGGCTTAATAATTATTAGTTTATATAAAATAACCAGACAGTAATTTTATGAAATCAAAAATTTTTCCCTTTTTAAAATTGGGATGTTTCTTTAATAATGATTCTTTATCTAAGTATATGACTAATGATAAAATCTAGGACAAAATAATTGATGGGAAAATAACAAAAAAAAAAAAAAAAAAAAATACAATGAAATGACAGAATATTAATTTATCTTCTTATATCAAATAGATTTTAGTTCAAGACAACTATGACTTGGCAATATATCAATTTGATATTTTGGAAAATCATATTATCGAATTTTATAGTCCGACGTTTATTTGGCTTTGATGTTTAGATAAAGTATACCGAGAATTTTAGTGTCCAATTATTCGACTAGCAATTTATTTATCACTTTATTCTAAAAGTATTACACGTAATACGAATATGCTTAAAAGTTTAAAATCAGTATATAAGAACGCTGTGACCTACTTTAATTAAAAATATATATATATATATATATATATATATATATATATAAGTCAATTTGGCGTTAAAAAATTATAATAAAAGCAACATGTAAAATTTATTAGCTTTCTTTTCATAATAAAAAATCAAAATTTCATCAGATAAAGATTAAAAATGAAAATTAATCAAAAATTATCCAATCAAAAGTAAAAATTAAAATAACAAAAACTTACGTTTATCTCTTCAATGGATTCTTTAATGACATCTTTTAAAATAGTCCGATCGACGACACCAAAGTGACTTCCATCATCTTTGCTTACAATTTTAACGTTGGAAGTCTCCTCGGCACTGTTGTTAATTTCGTCGTTTAAATTTTTGACAGTTACTCTGGTTGGCTCTTTAGAAGTTTCCCTGTTCGCCAACTGATTCTTCAAGTTTTCCAGCAAGCTGTAAATCGAGCGAAGCGAATGATCAAACAGACTTGTCGAAAGTGCAAAGTATGGATAATTTGCGTCGTAAGGATTCAAAGAATGCGGTGGCATAGAAATTTGAGGTCTCGGCAAACTTTGATTTGTATCCATGAACATGTTCATTGGTCGTGAGTTTCGTCGTGACAGCGGTTCTGAATTTGGTGATAACATCGGCGGAGATGAGGATAATGCTGCTGAACTTGCTAAGCTCCCGATTCCCAAACCGGTAAGAAATGATGGAGAGTAAAAAAATTTTCCATGGCGATTTTGGCCGATTGGCTTTATTGCTCCTACTGTCATTGATTGTTTGACGCTGATTGGTGATGAGAAATTTACTTTAGGTTGAAATGATGGAGCAGTAAGTTGTAAATTTTTTAGTGTCAACGGATTATCGAGTGACTTTGAGTCAATTTCTGAAAATATAATTTTATAAATTCAATTATTAGCAATGATTTATTTATAAAAATAACTTACGGATGAATTGTACACTGAGAATTGTTGGAATAATTATTTGCAGGAGCGACATTTTTAGGTGATTAAACAATTGTTTCGAATGTGAAACTGAGAGAATTTCAGGTGAACAAGCAGACAAAGTCTCTTGCAAACATGCGGGTTATTATAAGTCCCCCATTATTTTAGATGAAAGTTTGTGTTCTACTGATAAGAAATAAAAAAAGGAAATATTAATAAAAAATTTTAGTGGGTCATTAGAACAGAGAATATTTCCTGAAGATAAAGTAATTTAATAGAATGGGTAATTTTTATTCATATCTTCTTTAACGTGTATTAACTATTTTCTCTTTTCTATCATAAATAATCACCTGATGATTTGTCATCATCACGTCATCAGTAATTCGATTATTGTTTTCCATTAAATTTAATAATCCGTCCGAATATTTTAATTGTTAATATTTGTTGAATGCAATAAAACAAAATCTTAAGTATAATAACTGGATAAAACATCATGTGAATAAATTAATAACTTTTCATTTATTTTCATAATTTTTATTCACCTCAGAGTAAAATAGATTGACAAATTACAAAAATCTAATTCTGACAACATAATCTATTAAAATTATAATTCAGTATTATTCTTAGAAAAGTCAATTGAATCATCATGAAAGTTAAACAATTATTTACTGCTCATTAACCTATCATTACTTTCTTTTAAGTAATAACAAAAATAACGATTTTGTCAAGCGATATTGAAACATTATAATATAATTGAAAAGCTTAATTTTTCATGCATTTATACCATAAAATCTTGTTTATACCATAAATTCTAAGAAAAAACAAGAAAATTTGCGTTAAAAAAATCAAAATATTAATCACTCATTCCATACTAAATGCGATAAAATTAATTCTCCAATTTAAAGTCGAAAAAATCTAAATTAATATTAAAATCACTCAGCATATAGCTTCTAGGATGTATTTTTCTACGACCTGTTTCAATTTATCGACAGTCCTTGGCTCCACTTTGTTGATTATTTCCTTGATCGATGCACTTTTCTTTTGAACTTTCTTTTTTAAAATAAAGAAAATATTTAATTACTCAAATAAGTACTAAAAAAAAATACAAAAATTTTAAATTATAGTTTAATTGACCTTTTTCAGCTGCTTGCGTTTTTTGATCAGCGCCTGGTAACTATTCTGCTGTTTCATTTGAATATCAATAGATGCCTGTGAATTTTTCATAGACATTTCTGGATTCAGGAGTGAATACATAGTCTCATTATTGTTGCGAAAAATGCTATCCATGTTCTTGAAAGCTTCATTTAATTTTATGAAACTTATATTATACTTGCCAATTAATTGATAAAGTTGATCGGTTTTCATATAGACTTCTGTGAGATCCTTGTCATTATTATCTATACATAATTAAATATTTTATTAACTGTATTTAATACAGGAATAGGTATTTAATGAAAATAAAATTTTACCTGGCAAAAAATAATCCATATTATAGGCAATACATATGAGTAGATGTTTGCAAGTTAAGGCGTATTCACGGCTGATTTTACACCACAAAATCGACAGAGATCGGTCTATCAATTTCTGTTGTCCTCTCGAGTATTTTTGGATTATCTCATTGTCATTATTAATTCTTTCCACACAAGATTGATGCTCTACTATACCCCGAAATGAAACAAAAAAAAAAAAGAAAAAAATAAATAAAATTAAGTAATTAATTTCGGTATCAGAAAAAATTATAAAAACTTACATGTAGCATTTTTAGATCTCTTCAAAGTACTTGGCATCATAATTTCATTTACTTTATTCCAATGATTTCTTTCGATTTCCATATGAGAATCAACCAAATTACACTGCTGGTCTACATGCTCAGGTATCTTATCAAGTAATTTGGAGCATATTAAAATATTCCGTACCTCATCAAACAATTTTTTATTCGGATGATTGTCTTGCAACACATGAAGTTCAATTGTTGCTCCTACTTTCTCAAAAATTTCCCCATAACTACCCTCACCATTGGGATTAACACTCACACGAGATCGGTAGTATGAAGTACTAGGTATCTGCTGGTCACTGTGAATCGAAATTGTGTCCAATTCACCAATAATTGCATCAATATTATTGGCTTCATGTTCTGCCGAGCTTGATGAGCTTGGTGAAGTTACGTCACTTTTATCGAGAGATGTTGACTTTTTTTTGTTATTTTTAAAAATTTTCATCGACGTACCAGATTTTTTACTTGTGTTATCCATTTTTATAAATATAAAGATAAATAATAATAAATAACAAGAAATTGTGTTGTTAAAGTCAGGATAATTATTTAGAGGCTATCGGTGCAACGACTCCAATAAAACTGAGTAATATTTTAGTTTTGCAGAGATATATAGTTATGTTGATTATTAATGAGGTAGTTA
Organism: Cotesia congregata; assembly: GCA_905319865.3. Taxonomy (NCBI): domain Eukaryota; kingdom Metazoa; phylum Arthropoda; class Insecta; order Hymenoptera; family Braconidae; genus Cotesia; species Cotesia congregata. Next base: position 19,560,185 of record CAJNRD030001124.1, read on the forward strand.
ATTTTGTATAGTTTCTTCCCAAATAATACAAGCTTAGAACTTAAGACAACGACTATTGTAAATATTTACATTGAGATTGTTAGAAAGGTCTAGAGCCTGATAATTTTTTCTAGAATTTGAAAAGTACTAATAGTTATAATTATTACCGTGTAAATACATAGATAGATTATTTTCATCAAATATTTTGAATATATAGTCCCTATTATAAAGTTTAATAGTTTTACAATCTAAATTCCAATATAAATAATTGTTATTATTTATCATAGAGTAAATAGATTGAACAATACATGTGTATGTTAATTACTTTCGTGCAAAAATATTTATTGTACACTGAAAAAAAATTAACTTGATTCAATTAAATTTTATTTGATTTAAAAATTTTTTATCTTGATTCAATTTAATATTTTTTTTAGGGTATAAAATTACACACACGTTAATAAATATTCACTAAAATTATAATATATGACTATGATATGAATAGTTGATTTAATTAATTATAATTTTTTATTTTGTTTACTTCTTGTTAGTATCTGTAAAGTTAATATTTTCTAAAGTAATATAAATTTATGTTTTATCATAAAAAAAAAAAAACCTTATTTAATGCATCATATCAGATTAAAGAAATTTTAAATTAAAGAATCTGAAAATAATCGACCCTCTTTGACAAAACTAATTTAATAAATTAGTTTTATAACATAAATTTGAATTTTGAGATAAATGTTTATTATAAAATGATGAAACTTAATATTAAACTATCACCTGAAAATAATAGTAAATAATAAATTTCGGTCTTAAAAGTCGTGGTTTATAATTTGTTCAAATCTTCAATTTGATTTTGAATCAGTTCTATTTTCGTCTCGTAATCCTTAGAAAAACAAAAAAAAATTAATACACTAATTTTATATTTTTGTGATTATTTAAGAATAATTTAAAAGTACCAGATTATTAATCCGAAGGTATGATAAGAAAACGCCTCTGTGGGTGCGTTGTTTTTGAAATTTTCTCAATCTGTTGTAAATCAAGTTATAACAATCGTGTAAGATCAAAAGCAGTTTATGAGCTTCATTGATGCGAAGTTTTATTCGAATCGCTTCAGGATTTTGACCCTTTTTTTTTGCTAAAACATAGTCACAGAGATCCTTGGATGTTGCTTCTATAAGTATATCCGCGACATAAGAATAATCAGAGCCCATAAAAGCCCAGTACAGTGGATCTGGATCAGTTTCATCATATAATTTTTTATCTTTGTGAATGAATTGCAATAAGCGTTGGTGTAATTGCTCATAATCATGTTCATCAGATCGTTGTTGTATTGGTTGTTGTTTGCAAAGTGATTTTTTTTTATCTGGTTCATTATTTGTAGCATTCCCAATTAAAAAAATTAATATATTATTTACATTTTTTAATGAAATTTTTCTTTTTAAAAAATTAATAAGAATACTTTAATTTTGTACTATATTAATAGATTATTTTGATAATTTTGTTATTTTTTACGATAATTTTGAAAACTTATAGATCAATAAAATAATATTTATACAATTTACCTTTTTTTAGTAAAGCTGTTTGTACTCCCTCAATATTATCCTCGACTTTGTTGCTGTCGCCAACTTGGTAAACTTCATCCTCTGTATATTGTTTTGATGTGCTTGGTTGTGTACAAGTTTTATTATAATTATTATCATCACCAATTTTTTTATTAGAAACGATTAATTCGACGATATTCTCCATAGTTAACTTTTCGTCTTCGTTTGAAGACTCTTCATCTACCGATGTTATTTTATTATAAAATTCGATGTACTTTTTCGCAACTTCAGAATTTGATGCACCAAAACAACATTCTTGCTTACTCATGTCTACTTCTGCTCTGATATTTCGTAGTAACAAGATCCTTCGTCGACTACCAAAACAAAACTGGACTAAGTAATTTAATTGCTTTAATAATTTCGCGATTATAACGATACAAGTTAATAAGTGACGTCAAGCCAACCTTTCCTTCACTATTAATATAATAATTGTATTGTTTACAATCAGCTTCAATTCAACCTGTCCAATACATACTTCGAAAATGTTCAGAGCTTTTAACGGTGTATTCAAATCATACTTATTGTCCTTTTAATAAATTATTAATAAAGTTTATTGTTTATCTGAAAACAAAGGATTTGATTAAGATGACGCAATGAAAAATAATTTTTACTCAGTTTTTTTTTCTTTATTTTTTCATAGCAATCATTTTAATAAGGAGAAAAAAAATTTCATATTATAAAATTAGTAGTCACCTAACATTGATTTTTGTTAATAAATTAATTTCAACTGAGCCAAATATTTAATCATACCGACAATTTATCATTTTTGTCGGATAAAAAATAATTTAATTAATTAAAAAAAAAAAAAAAAAAAACATTTTTACATTAATGTAATATTTTTAAATCAACATGTTTCTAATTTATAACATAGATAGCAGCACTTGCCGGCGCTTAACTTATTCAACTTGATTATGATACTCCGAACAGTCGATAAATACAATGAATTCATGAATTCGTTTATTGTTACCGACAAAATATAAGTAATAATCACAATCACTGTTACATAAGGAAACTTTTGTTTATAACAAAGATAAACGAAACTGTTGTCATGGATACAGTTTATCAACAATACTTATAATAGCTTCTTACATATTATTACTACATATTTTATTGTGTTTTTAATAATATTAACAATGGATTGGAGTAATGATCATGAAACCAATACAAAAAAAGTAAGTTAATCTGTTTACAGTAATAAAAAAAAATATTAATTATTTTTGTAAATGTGAAATTTATAGACTGTTGATTTTTAAAAATTTCAAGTTGATTTTTCCATCTGTAATTTTTTTTTCAATACATATTTTCTTAATAATTCTGTGAAAAATAATTAATATTGACATTAATTTTGTTGGTAAAAAGAATTATTTACAGCAATTCATTCCACGGCTTGGCAGAAGAGCTGGACATAACGCAATACCAGAAGAACCTAAATTTGATAAAGACACTGATAGTCCTGTTTTAGCCATACCATCTGCGACGTCTGTAAGAACTGCACCAGTAGCACCCCCACGAACACGAAAAACTGGATGGAGTGATGAATCAAAATCCAACAAGTATGTACAATACTTATTTTACCAAAATACAAATAGAAAAATTATTTTTTATAAAGTAAATTGTTATTGGATTATTAATTTTATAAAATTTTTCTAGGAGTAAGCCAGTGAATATATTTGATCAGTAAGTATGAATTTATTTGTATAGTTACTAATTGAAACTACATCGATATCAAAATGAAATAAAAAAATATTCTTTCTAGGGAGAAATTACACAGAGACAATAACAACGAAAGTGACGGTAATTTTTATTATAATATTCAATCTTGTCAATTTTTTTAAACTAATAATTGAAAAAATATTCTTTAAAGATATTCCTGTAATTCCGGATATTGAAGAAATCCAAGATGAAAGTATTTCTAATATATCAAATGCTCCATCGTAAGTTTTTTGTCTTATTATTAATTTACTGAGTATATAATTGAATTATTTACTGTTGCTTATAATTTTATTTTGTTCACTGAATCAGCGTTGGAATAAATAGAGTTACTGCCTACAAAGAGCTGGATTCGGATCTCTTGAAAAACGCAACATTCGCATTGTTAGACAATGTTAATTTGTCTATTCTTACGGAAAAATTATATCCTGAAAAATTAATTAAGGAAACTGATGACGTGTGGAATTGGGAATATTTATTCGCTCAGGTATCTTCGGAGCTCAACAATGAAGAACAAAAAATAATTATGGAAGCTTAATAATTTAAAAATAAATTTTCAACAACATAATATTAATAACTATCTAACAAAATTTTTATATCAATTTACTTTTATTTTTAGTTAAATAATAAATAATTTTAAAAAGTTTTCAACTCTTATATCTAAAAATAAGTTTACTGATTCAGAATTTATTTATTTATTCGTTTAAAAACAGTAAAAATAATTTGTAAAATAAAATATGATACTGAAATTAATAGATATAATTTTTTATTCTAACAAATAATTACAGATAAAAATTGATGAAAAAAATTCCCACAAGAAATCATTTAAAAAAATTTTGAATGCAACTTTTTTTTCTTTCAATTATTACTAATTTATGTGTTAGATACTTAGTAGTAAAAATAAAATATTCACTATCATAACATAAAACAAAAAAAAACATGGCATACTGCGAAACTGCAGTGCCTGTATATGGAAGCGACATATTACCTCGTCTGACCTATTCGATTGCCCCCCAAATTTGGAAATCGCGGTAGTTCGAGGAGCGACGTGAAGACTCTACCGTGCAGGCGTGCAAGTTCGTAGGCGTCTCCATGGGAGACGGATACGGAGTTACACGCGCAATCGGGAGCCGAACACAAGCTACTTGAAGCGACCACGTGACAACACCCACTGAGCAGATCTGCCATATAGCTATACCTTAGCGATCAATGTTCAGCTGTGCCATCACTAGCACACACTTCCAACTGAGACTAAGTGTAAATTTGTATATATTCAATCTACCTTAGTAACGAGCGCTTGCGAGAAGTTTTTCGTAAGTTTATGGCATAAGCCATCTGGATTCTTGTTGTGACACTTCTAAAAAGATTTCTATTAGAGCAATCGGCGGTATATAATCGACAGTCAGCTGTGGTAATGAAAATTTTTAATCCCACGTGCGCATTACGCGGCTCTTCTTTACCGCTCCCGGTCCCGCGACCGTTCGAGTGTAAAAACGCGAATTTAAAAATACTGGTTAAGTTTTTTATTTTGTTTTTTTTTTTTTTTTCTCACACAATTAATTGTTTATTTTTATTTTATAATTTACTACACAAAAAAAAACTTGGTTCAAATAAATTGTTTTCTCCATAATACACCACTCTTGCTTCAAAATCTTTCAACTTTTCAATTCAATTAAAGAAAAATTCAATCTTGAATCAATTAATTATAACTCTTAAATGGAGAATTATTATTCTCTATTTCAAAATTTTGATTTTAAAAGAATAGAAACATTTTTTTCTTTAAAACAAGATGCATACTTATATATAAAAAATATATTTCTCCCAAGTATTTTTTCTTTCGATTTGAGGTCGGTACTATTAATTTAGGATCATACCGTCTTCGCTAATATACAAATATATAAAAATATATTTTTTAAAATTATTAATCAATTTATTTCTACAATAGTCATCCATATTAATATCTAATTTAGAAGTTTAATGAATATTTTTTTTTAGAAAAAATTGTTTATGCGAATAATTTGAATATTATTATTTTCTTTAATGACCACATAATAATAATTTATTACTAGAAAATACAGATATTTGAAAAATACATATTAAATAGTATACATTAACAAATATTTGTCCTATAGAGATGATTTCCACCTGTACATAGGACTGGCATAGTAATTTATATCCATGATGTCAAAATTAATAGCATAACAATTTGAACAATTATATTTGAAACTTAAGAACTAATTAATTTAATTTATTCTGTAGTTTGTTTTAACCATTTAGTTATTTTATTTATTATTTAATTTTAATTCTGGCACATTCTATAGTGGTGCAGGACACCTGTGCATAGAACCAGAATATATAAAAATATAATTTGAGTTAAGTTTGAGAATACACTTATGTTTAAAATTTAGTTTTCAACTTAATAGGTTTTTTGGAGCCGCATAACATTTTTAAATTGTTTGGTAGCCTATTGTAAAATTTCATAGTAACATTTTCAATAATAAAAAATTTAAGGGTACCCAGTAAATAAAGATTGACAATTAAATACATTTATGTTTTTGTTTTCCATGAATCATCAATCCTTATCATTCCTATTACACGTGTAACCTTGTCAATGTTCTGATCAACTAATCTCAAAGTTGTTTCTAAATCCTATGGAAGAAAAAACCAAAGAAATAGTTAGTTAATATAATTTGTCATTAGTTATTATCCATATTAAAAATAAAATAATTGATTCAATGCAATTTTTAGACCTTAATAGATAAGACAATAAATCGAAAGCTCAGATAACAATTGGAGTTTTGTCTAAGAAGGATAGTAAAGGTAAAATGAATACGTTGCAAGCATTGACTAACTATCTTCATCACTTCATATGATTCAAGTATACGGCATTCTGTTCTTACTGCTTCATCATTTTTATGTCCATTGATAACTAAAATTTATCATCAGTGAATAATAAATCAGTTTTTTAAAATTTTTTTTTTCTTTTCAGAATGTTCTTAGACCAAGAATAATTTCTTAGCTCAAGAATTTATTCTCTTGACTCAAGAAAATCATTTTCTTCAAAATGGTATTCTTGGTTCAAGAATTTGAGTCAAATCAATTTTTTTATAAGTGTATAAAGCTCGGTACTTTGAAATGGAACGCCCCACATACATACCTTGAAGCGAAAAAAAATACCGAAGGTCAGTCTGTACAACTATTACCAAGAGTTTAAAAACCAATAAGTAACTCGTACTAAGCTGATACCAACAGTGATAATTTGATTCATTCTGATCGCGCATTCTTTTCTCTGAATTCATTGACAACCATAAGTATTCCCGAAGATGGTTATAATCCTTCTCATTCTGTAATTGCTGCTGTATTTTATTTACGATTTGTACGACTTTTGCGAAATTACCTGTCGAGATAAATAATTGAATTAATTGTTATTGCATCAAAACTTAATCCAAAAGTTCTTGTTACAAAAGTTCACAATTTTACTGACAATAAAATACTTCATTAAAAAAAAAAATGTAGATAAATTCTACCTTTCCCTAATTGAAGGTCTGATTTTTCAGTATTCAATTTATCATCCATAATGGTTTGTTTTTTTTTTATAAAGTGTTTATAAATGATATTGACTTTCCAAATAATCACTCTTTATTACTTTAACTCCTTTCACACTGACTGCCAAACTCAAACTGGATTAAACTTTTATTTTACTCTCCCTTATATCGGAAACAAGAATAAATATATTCGATGTGTGACGCCAATTCAGATATATATATATATATTGTAATTGTCTCTCTCAATTAGTATTGATTATTTACCAATTATGTATCAATTATGATTAATTTAATTTACCGTTATCGTTATTATTATTCCGAAACCGTCCAATTTACTGTCTTTTAATTAATATACAGAGACGTAACATAAAGGTGGTGTATAGGTAATCCAAAATTCATATTACCATGTTAAAAAACAAATAGTTATTTTAATGATTATGTTTTATATTTTCGAACAACATTTTAAGGACCACTCAAATCATTAACCTTTCTGCATACATCTCTCGAAGGTTGTAACATTATATCGAAATAGGAGCTTTTTACGCTCGTTATGATACTGCATGAATAATCTTCTATCTGTTGATCAATATACAGCATAAATAAAATAACTTTCATTTTTAATTATTTTCAAAGTTTCAAAGTAGGGTAAAGCTACAAAAAAATGTTTAATTTCCCGCTAAAAAATCAATGATTTAAAAAAGTCGGGACTTTATTGGCTACCTGGTTTTCGAAAATGGATTTCTCATCAGATCTTCACGATCTATCAATTTAATTTTTAGATTTCAACGAAAACTGTTACTCTACAGTTTCTAAAATAGTTTAAAGAATTTTTCAATAACCTCCTGTTCCGAAGCTATTAATAATGAAATGTTGTTTATAGATTAACATACTAGAATATCGAAAGGTTTGTAGAAGTTTATGATAAATAATTACGTTTTTATATAATTTTTGTCCATAATGGATAATTCAGAAGCTTTAAAAATGGTCAAATGTTATAAATTTAAATTGATTCTGTTGTAGTAAATTATTTCCATCGCGAATGATGTCGGATAGTGTTTCCTTCTCGAATGTTTATTAAATTTGAATATTAATAGATAAAAAATGATGATAACAAAATTAATAATCGATATTATCTGTAAAAGATAGTTAATAATAAAGATCAGAATTGACGTCATTCAATAAATATGTTTATGTTCGCTTTCGATACAAGGGTGGGTGAAATAAACATTTAATTCAGTTTGAGTTTGGCAGTCAGCGTGAAAGTAATTAAATTAATAAAGAGTGAGAAGGTCAAATTAATTCAGAAGGTCAAATTAATTCAGAAGGTCAAATTAATTCAGAAGGTCAAATTAATTTATAAATATTTGAGATAGAAAAAATATAAACCAAATGGATGAAATGGAAAAATTTTACAATAATATGACAATGGGTAATAATAACTTCTACGAAATGATCTAAGTATCCCGAGTCAAAATTTAAGTCGTAGATTCAACGTATTGAACGTTTAAACCGTAAATTCGACGTATTGAACGTTGAAAACGTAAGTTCAACGTATTGGACGTTGAAATCGTAATTTGAACGTATTGAACGTAAAAAATATAGATTCAACTGTTTTAAGAAGAATATATGATTCGTAAAAAATAACCTATAGGCTAAATTTATTTAAAAGCTTTTCCCAAAGATTTGATTGAGTTAATTTTTAGCTACTTGCATATTTAATCAACTAATAAAATTACGGTTGATTGGAATTAAGGAAGTTATTCAATTAAGATTGATTTTTGAGAGCCAAATTCTCATTCAATCTCGATATTTTGAGATCTTTGAAAACTATTAGATTGATTTTCATTTGCATTTCAAAAATATTTTGAAGATTTGAGGAGCTCATTGACCGACTTATAGTTAGATTTTCAAGCATAAAGCTTCAATATACCTAAAATTTCATTAATAATTAAAATTTTCACTTCAGTGGAATGAATTTGTAAAATATACTTGCATGCATGGTGCACCAGCAAAATTTAAAATCAATTTACGCTCACAATACGTTAAATACGTTCAACTAACGTTTTTAACGTTCAATACGTTCAAGTTACAATTTCAACGTCCAATACGTTGAACTTACGTTTTCAACGTTCAATACGTCGAATGTACGATTTGAACGTTCAATACGTTGAATCTACGACTTAAATTTCAACTCGGGTAATGAAAAAATAAGACAACAGTCACACAGAGTTAAATTTAAACTGGATTAAATGTTTATTTTGCCCTACCTTTTTATTTTGACTTTTTATAAGCTTGACAAATTCTACCTCCAAGCTAAGAAAAATAATCTTATTTACCTTCACCCTATTTTAAAGTATTACTAATCAATGAGTATTATGGCTATGATATCTTTTTAGGTGAATTGGTCAGTAATATGCACTACTTATTGATTCAAGTAATATGAATAGAGCAATTATTGACATCGCTTAACAATAGATGAAGTAATTGTAATTAATTATCATGTAATCTATTTTCTATGAGACAATTGGTACCAGGAAAATTCAGTGAGTAATTCTATTCATACTGCTTCAATCGATAAATGTTTCATACCGATCATTTTTTATTTGTAAAATGAAAAATTACCATTTTAATTTGTCACAAAAAATTATTTTTGAAGAATTCATTATTTTTATTATAAGTACATAAGTATAATTTTTTGGATAAATTAGATTTGATTAAAAATTTTTTTTTTCAATTAGAGACACTCCCAACTATGCTTCGTAAAATTTGCAGGTAATAAATAATCTATGTCTTTTTATTCATGAATCATAAATAAAAAAATGTTTTTTACTAATTTTAAATGTATAATTTATCACAATCTGTAAAACAATTTGTCCAAGATTTAAAAAATTAAAACTATAAGTTTAATTCTACAGGCCGTTTCCACCGCTGGATTATGCGTAGAACTTTGGTATGAACCGTTGATAAAAAGTAAGAGACGCTGAACCGTCAGTTTTCCTCGGATCGCTGAAGTAATGACACCTTTGTCACTAATAATAATAATAATAATAATAATAATAATAATAATAATAATAATAATAAAAAATAAATAAATCACTGCTTATTAAAAATAATTGCAATTTGATTCTTTTTCTGATTTATTTTTTTTTCGCCAAGAACAAACTTACCAAATTATTAAAATAAACCTAAAGTATTTTTTAGTAACGAATGAAATTAAAAAACTCGCTTAATAAATATGAAGTGCATCATAATTATCAAGTTTTATAATTTAAAAGTCAATAAAATAAAAAATACAATTGTGAATTTTATGTAATAAAAGTTTTAGTGAAAAAATAAAACAAGAAGAGTAAATTTTTGACGGGATGATTAGTAATTTTTTAAAAGGGATGATAATTGTAAATAAATTGGAAATGTCAAAAATAAAAGAGGAATGTCGGTTTTAAATTTCAAAACAATTATCGGTGCGTCGTGTTTAACGTGACATTTTTATTCTTATTCATCATTTAGTTAGCTTAGATAAATTAAAATATTTGTTTACTAACCATTACATTCTACTCATTCACTCACTATCGCCGATGTTTAATATCAAAGGTAAAACCATTGACTCATTGTTATCATGAATGTATAAAAGCTTTTATAATAAAATTCATTTCAAAGCCAATTAATAAGTATGAGAGGAACAATTTTAGCGTCGACTTTTACAGAGTAAATTGAATTTAGTTATCTCGGAACAAAGTAAAAATATAAAAAAAGACCTTAAAGATGACGCGAATTATTGAAAAATCTTCCAGCGAAATAATATTTCGATCTCCACTATTTAAATACTCATTCGCATGTCATTTGACAGTTTATAAAGTAGACCATTAGCTGGATTTGTATTCACTGTAATAATGGTATTTAATATTTACTCTTTGATGTTTGGATTGGTGCTATCAGATTTTATTACACAAACAAGGGCGTTAGATTATGTTGACATAGAAGACCGAGAGTACAGTAACATTACTGAAGAATCTTATTTATGGAGTGTTAATGCCACGGATAATTGCACGAACCCTTTCTGTGTGAGCGATCAGGACTATCTCGATTACCTGACGGATCTTATGACGACACCGAGTATCTATGACTGTATTCTAATATTCATGCACGTTACTGTCTTTGTTGGCGGAATATTGGGAAATTTGCTGGTCTGTCTGGCCGTATACAGAAATCGATCTATGAGAACGGTCACCAATTACTTCCTTGTGAACCTCGCAGTGGCGGATCTTATGGTGTTGATATTCTGTCTGCCCTCAACGGTTATTTGGGATGTTTCGGAGACCTGGTTATTTGGTGAGATCGCCTGTAAAATAATTCCCTATTTGCAGGTAAATTATCTTTTATTTAAATTTATCATATACACTTAAATTTTAAATATTTATCCATGGAATTAAATTACGTTGTGGGAATCGATCGTTTTTTAAGCTGATTAATGGGTTTTAGTTTTTATTTTATAAAAATTCTTTGCTGAGCAAAAACACCTATATTTAATGGATACGTTGAGCTTTTAATGGTTTATAAATGGAATTATATTTCGATACCCAGGTTCTAATGTGTCGGATACCATTTTTAGAAAATTTTTTAGCAAGCGATAAAAGTTGGTCATTATTAATTGTAACTAATTTCCATTCTTGCTTACACAATTAACATCAATTATTATTATAATCCTGTCGAAAAATATTAATAATATCAAAATATGGTTATGCGAAAATTATATTTTTAAATAATGTAACATTGAAAGAAAAAAAAATTCTGTTAAATTTACGGAAAAGAAAATTTAAAATAATCTAACTCCGACAAAAATGAACTGTAATCAATAGTAATGAATAATAAATACAATTCTAAACGATAAAATCGTGATTTCAATTATTAATTTGTGATATTTATCATTTAAATGTTACAATTCAACAATTATAAATAGCAAAAAATACAATTTCAAATAGCAATAACAGTTATGTAAATGTCACGAAAATTAAAATGCCACCCCGGAGTGAATTACTGTCTGAAACATTGTAAATTAACAAGAATCTGAGCATAATTTGTAATTTATTTTTTTTTCTGTGTATAAATGTTAATAATATAAACTTTCTATACAATTATGTGAGAGGTTTGGTGATTTATAATTTTATACAGTTCTATAAAATTAATTTTTTTAATTTAAAGGTTACGAATTTTCTAATTAAGTTTAAATATTTCGTAATGTGACATTGACATTTTTTTTAATGTTATTTTTACAGGATTTTTTTTTTCTATGTAATTACTCTGCTACAGAAAATTTTAATTGAGTATCGCACTGAATTGATTTTACGGAAAATTCAAAATATTATCAAAGTTTTACATCACTATGAATGTAAAAGTTTTAAAGCGACCCTTTGATGATTTAAGAGTGATTGATTATGACAACTGAGGAAATTTGCGTTTGCTGAATGTATATAAAACAAGAAAATTTAAATTTTAGCCATTTGAATTTTAATCGATTTAATTTTTTGATATTTCACTCAGAAAAATCGGGGTAAAATGACCAAAACAAAATAAAATACCGTTTTTTTTTAATTAAAAAAATTTTTCATTTTTTATTTTTCTTATTAGTACCAATTATTAAATGGATAACTAAAAAAATATCAATTATTAAATGATAAATTTTTTATTTAAAAATAATTACCTTACACGCCGCTAGATGGCAATATAGAAAAAAAATTGGTCTGTTATGAAATGTTATACTGAGTTGATGACTACCTATTTGTTGTGCAGTTTATTTAAAAAGGGTGCTCGCTACTTTAATAGCGCGTTGGTTCGTTACGCGAACTGGCGGGGTATGGCTATCAAGACATACCCAGTACGTAATTTTTGTAATCGTGAGGCTGTTAGCTGCCAGATGCACTGACGCCTCCACAGTCTAATTAAAATATAGCTTCATATTTTCATATACGAAATAAATATTAAGACCGTTTATTTTATTTAGGTAACATAGAACAATAGTTGTATTAATAAATGCACAATTCGTTATTAATTTTATATAATTAATACTAACTATCAAAGCACTCAATTAAAAATATTTATTATTACGTAAGATAATCATTATTTAGATACTTTTTTTACCAGCTAAGCTATATTATACCATAGTGGATATTATTACTCAGCGTAATAAAGACTGCTATCCAAGCGTGATAGAATCTCGGATTGAATTAACTTGATAAAAAAAAAATTCATGGAATAATTTCTACAAGCTCGCGATAAACGTCAGTTATAAAAACAATTTAGGATTAAGTAATTGTTATTTTTATTTATTATGTTACTAAATATTTTTTATAATAATTTTATTCAATTATTTATAGTTTATGATATCTCATAAGAAATTTTATTTTTAAAAATGAATAGCATTTGTAATTTCGTGCTTGTCAGAAAGATTTTACTTTAATATTTACCTTCGTGTCTAAAAGTAAAGAGTATTTTTTTTTTCCAATCTACTAGAATTATTTTTTTTTCGATCTCACTGTAAATCTTCTCTATTGGTGTAGACTTGTTTTTATTATTATTACAAGTAAATTTTATTCTGCGTTCCGGGAAAAGTTTATCGTAAAATTATACATTTTTTTTTTCTCCATTGTCAACTTAAATATTTTTCTGAAACACATATAAAAGACTCAAAAGAATTATTTTGACGAAAAACATTTATTAATCAATATAAACTTTAATATATTTAAATAGTTTTTTATAATTTAATTAACTTTATATTCCATCGATTACTTCCTCTATAAATTCTGAAGGTAGTTAACTAAATTATCGATGTCTTGATGCTTGCAAAGTGCAAATAATCTGTACTATATATATATCATAATATAATAATTGGAGGAGAATCAAGTACTAAAGTGTTATAACTTACGGACTTGATAGTGTAATTACGTAGCTCGCAAGTTGGATGTATATACCTCACATGTAGGATTACAGTAACACCTTGCCTCGAATAATAGAATAGTATTCGAACTAGCAACTCGGTAGCTAGTAATAATAATAATAATAATAATAATAATAATAATAATAATAATAATAATAATAATAATAAAATAACAACAATAATTACAATCAATTGTATCTACTTAAGCATCTGTATTGCGGTTAGAGAAAGGATCTGAATAATTTGTGTGAATAAAAATTTATAACCTTTATAAAGAATGGTTTAAGACTACTGATGCAATGGATTAACTGAGTTTAAGTGGTCCTCTAATAGGAGGGTCGTATAAAGGGGTATTTCGACTTTGCTTGATGCTTAGTAGTTACTAATCTTTTGATAAATAAATCATACCTTTATCTATGCAATTGGATTAATTTAAATAATTTCATACTAGTTACCTATTGTTTTTAGCTGAGAAAAAAAATTTTTTTTTTGATAAACGTCATTAGATCGTGATGATTTATTTTCTGTAGTACCAATAAGAAAAAAAAAGCCATTCAGCATTCGAAATGAAAATAGATTTGTCGAAGGTAATTTTTTTAAATTTTCGTTCGTTTGATCGAATTGAAAAATGAAAAGTACAATATGTAGCTTATGGTATTAATAAAAATTGCGGGCGCAATCGTGATGACAAGACGGAATATATCCCGTATATATTTTTCTGAATTATTTACTTGACAACCGGAAATATAAGATGAATAAATTTCTGGTAACTTCCGCCATGAGATCAAATTCAGTAGTTAAATTTCCCAAGAGAGCTACTAAGAAATCGAATAAATAAATACAATTTATTCACAGTAAAAACATAATTGGTTAGTTTTTTTATTAATAATAGATATTATTAATATTTGGGTAATTGAGTGCAAGAACACACTTTAGCACTTGGCTGGTTGTTATCAGTAATGAAGGGTCGCGCACGAGCCAATATAATTACAAAGTTGATTGAATTATTTTTATTTACCTTTCAGAGTATGGAAATGATGGGCATGTTTGTATTCTTCAATAAATTTTTTTTTTAATAATATATACGTATCTGAATAATTATTTTTAAAAAGGTATCAAAGGTCTACAAAGGAATTCCGTTGAATTTTTCTCTGTGAATAAATTAAATAAAATATAAAATTTATCAACAAATTTGATCAAAGAGTTAACAATAATAAAAGCATTTTTTTGTCCTATATTGTTGCGATAGTAGAAGTAAAATAAATCTTTAAATACTGAGTATAGTAAGCGCCATAAAATTCAGCTGAATAACGCTAGTAAATATTTGTCTGCTTCAATTAAAATATATCGTGGTTTAAAGGTTATTTTTTTTTTTTAATTAAAAAAACTACCAATATTTTCTATCGATATGACATTTTTATTTGCATAAAAAATTTAATTAAAAAACAATTTATAAAAGAATGTCAATCTATAAAAACTTTTGTAAATTTATTCATGGTCATCAAATAACGATAACTTTATATTAGCAAATCAAATGAATACAAATTATAAATATTGTGCCCATAAATTAATTATATCAGCTAGTGCTAATAAATCTGTTAGTCGGGCTTACTACGCAGAGTATTTGTTAATGAGCATGAATTTCGCGTGTGTATTACCGGAAATAATAACAAAGAAAAAAAATTTATAAAAATAGGTCACTTTGAGCTTTGGGTGTACTGAACATTAGCTTTTATTCGTTTAGTAACATATAAGTAAATAACACTCGGAAGCGAGTATGGTATAGAACAAATAAAAAAAAAAAGATAAAAATGGGCATACAATAGCCCTAAACTTATTACAAGTGTTATTCCTACAAGTGGTACGAATCGAGCCTACAGGTGACGTGGGCGTACAAATTTATTGTATCCCGTATATATTACATTTATACACGTACGTAAACACATGTTTACACGAGTAAATTGTTTAAACAGAATCAGACGCAATAATACATAATAATAACCGAGTACCAAAAATAAACATTGCATTAGTCCACATCAATGAATAATTTTGGATTGATCCCCTACGGAGTAAAATTAGATCGTAATATGCTTATTATGACGATTATCATGTTATATATTTATAATTATCAAGTGAAATTGAATCAATTTTAGCTGCATTATTATAATTGATTAATAATTATAATTATACTCTACTATTGTATGCTTAAATAATTACTTTTATTATTGTTACAGACAGTTTCAGTAAGCGTGAGTATTCTCACCCTCACTTTCATATCGATCGATCGTTGGAACGCTATTTGTTTTCCGCTGGCTTTTAAATCGACAACGAAACGCGCGAAAAAGTTTATATGCTTCATTTGGATATTCTCATTTATTTTTGGTAAATATAGTAACATTTATTCGTGTTTATTGGAGTTGGATATCTAATAGTAATAGTAATACATATGTTATAGATTCACCCGATATAATTTTACTGCAAGTTGCACCAACAGTATTTAAAATAGAAACTATTTATTTAACGCAATGTAAAAGATCGTGGAGCATTAATAGCGAAAGAATTTTCAATTTGGTTATATTTGTGTTCCTGTACTTCGGCCCACTGGTTTTTATGACCTATACATATTATCAAATAATCTGTGTTTTACGAGGAAGTCGAATTCCCGGATATAAATGTAAGTTTTATTATTTTATTTAAACAATAAATATTCTGTTGAAATTTTTCTATTTTTTCTTTATTATACTTGTCGCAATACTTAGTGATAGTATTGAAAAATAATTATTTTCTTATCTCTTGACAATAAAAAAGACTTAATGATTTTTTTTCAAATAAACTTATTTAAAAAATAATTTCTCAGTGGAAGAAGAGTTATGAATTTTTCCAGATAAAATATAGATATATTTTTGAACTAAAACAATTAAAAATTAGTATTTTTTTTTATCTATACATGACAGCATTGATGCATAGAAAAATGTGTATTACTGAATCGATATCACATTCAGTGATTGTAAACTATTACATATCTGAAATGGACAGTTCAAAAATATGAGTTAACATTAAAAGTTTAATAAAATATAAAAAAAAAAACAAATCACCGTCAAAAATCAATTTTATTGAAAAAATAACGTTTGAAATTTATGCGATAGCTTTTATTATTTTTCAACCCGTTTTATATTTATCTACCTATATATAATAAATTCTGTTTATCTTTGAATAATACAATCGAAGAAGTTTAAAAGTTGTTAAGTTACAAATTTAATCACAATGCGTAAAATTAAATTATAAAGTTTGAGTAACATTGTTAGTGAACTCAATTAGTTGAAGGAATAATTGATTGATTATCTTACTTTGATTGTAGTATCCAGAAGAAATAATGAAATTCCTTTGGACGCTGAATTGTCAGCGTCGTTTGAAGACAATCATGAAGGACGATTGGTGTCAAGACGAAAAGCTGCTAAAATGCTAGTTGTAGTCGTTCTTGTTTTTGCGATTTGTTATGCGCCTGTTCATTTGCTGAATATCCTCAGGTGATGAAAAATATTTCCGAATTTTTGAAACTTAACATTTAAACGTTTGTCACTGTAGTAGAAATTAAATATAGATTGTTATGGACGTTGTTATGGAGTTTTTCTGATGATATGTACCATCAGTGCAGATGGAAAAAAAAAAGAATAAATATTTGTTGTTTTTTCTCTTTTTTTTTTTAAAAAATGTACAACAATATACTCAAAATAATAACTTGTGATTGTTTAATTTGATGTTAATTTATGATAAAAATTTTATAATTTATCTAATTCCAACTATTGTGTAAACTTTATTTATAATTGCCGAGTGGCGTTAATGAATAAATAAATAAATAAAAATAAAATGTTGTTACTGAAATAAAATCTTACTGTAAAATTCAAAATTTATTGTTTTGAAATTTAAATTTTTCATTGGCATCAAGTAAATTAATCTCTTAACTTCCTTAATTAAAGAAAATAATTTTTTATTAACAAAACATATTTAAAAGAATAATAATTTTTAATTAAATGATAAAATGAATTATTTGTTACAGATATTCAATGAGTTTATCATCGAATAATATCACAAGAGCATTCAGCCTATTAGCTCACTGGCTGTGTTATTTGAACAGCGCAATTAATCCTGTCATTTATAATTTCATGAGTGGTAAGAAAAGTTTTTATTAATCAAATTCGATTTATATAAAGATATCAGCTTGAGAAAATATTTTTAATATTTTTAAAGGACCTGTAGTCTTTTAAATTTTAATAACTATTATACGATTAAAAATTTCTTCTCAAGTTTTAATTATTTGTCATAAAATTGATTTTAAACAGATTTTTTGAAATGAATTAGGTAAATTCCGTAAAGAATTTAGACGATCATTCATATGCTCACGACCGATTTCCGCAGAGTGTGGAACACAAAAAAGTGGGATTATGCAAATAGCTGATCGTTCGCAGATGCCAACCACAGACTCGAATCAGTCAGATAATAATTGTGTCAAAAGTCAAAGAAGCGTTGAAGTTATTCCTCTCAAGAGTATGTCCATTGACCAATAAAGTTCTACTTTAACTTAAACAAATAGAACAATACGAATTTATGTGGCATGAAATTGTTTAAAGTTTCATGGTACTTGAGATTAAGTACGTCTGTAAATTAATGTAAATAAATTTCTGTATTATTTATAAAAAAAATATATGTGTATAATGTTAATCAATAAAGTAAATATCTATCGTACTTTTTTTAATTACTTTTGCTTATATAATTATATTATTTATTTTTTACACAGAAAAACATTTATTTTACTATACATTCAAAAGTAGACATTGTTGAAATTTTTTTTGATTCACAAAATTTTTACAAAACAATAATATGAGATAAGATAATCCAAATAATATTGAGTTATATTAAATTATTAGATTAGTTTGTACTTTTTGTATTCATCAGATGCTCAGTTTTATTTTAAAAAATACCTGTACAGTAGATTTCATATAAAATAACGAACATTTAAATATTTGTAAATTTTTTTACTATAATTGGTAATAAAAATAAAAACCATTATCATCTTTCCTCAATTTCTGCCTGTCCTACTTTAGTTTTTATCATTACTAATTAAATATACATATATTTTGTAACTTCACGGTATTATGTATCTCCTAAAGTTTAAATTTTATCGACTCCTTAATTAAAAATTTTATTAATTTTGTTTTACTTTGATTATTAAAAAAACTATTAGATTTTTAAATAAAAAATTATTAAAATTTTTATGTTATTATTAATTAATAATTTTTTTATTTTAATGTTTGTAAATACTTTTATTTCTCACTTTAGCAAGCTAGCAGACCTTACTTGTACGTAACATAATATTAAAAATTAATATTAATTTGTTTTATATTGATTTATTTACTTTTTGAATTTCTTATTTAAATATTAAAGATTCAATAGGATAATTTTTCTATCTACTTATTATATTTACTCATGAATTTTTAATTCTTTTTTTATTTAAAAAAACTTTTCATTATTGAAAAGAATTATTATTTTTGTATTTGTTCGATATTTTAAATTTTATCATATTATTCTTATTATTATTATTATTAATTTAAGAAATCAGCCTACCCAAAAGGATCTGCAAAGTATGAATAAAGTAAAAATACAAATGCAGGTAAAACGAATAATATAAGACCTACTCTTATTAATAACCATGATATCTCGTTAGACGGTACATCGAAAGGTTGGTGGCCACCTTGGTGCAAAATGTTGTGAACTATTTAAAAAATGATAAATTCATCAGTTTAATAGGTAAAACTAAAGATTTATGTGTATATTTACCTTTGGATCGAGGAATTCCAAGTCTAGGAATCATTTCTTCATCATTCATCATATTGAATTCCCTTTTTATTAGCTCAGGATATTCAATAACTTCTATAAATCAAGTGGATTTTTATTTATTCATTGCAATTGTGGTGACACAACTAATGTAGACGATGTAAAATAATATCACTATTTATTTATATCTATTTATTAAACAATGAGTAATTTTACCAACAAAACAGTTCCCTGTTTAAAAATATTGATTGAAAAGAATTAAAAATGATTGAATTCGAATTCTTTTCAATTTTTTTGTTTATATAATATATTATATGAATACATTATTTCTAATCTTTAAGACCTTTTGATCAAAAAAATTTTTAATTTTTATTCCAAGTAGAACATTTTTTCATTGAAAGAAAAAGTGCCACTAATGGGGATTAAAGGGTCTTTTACCTTATATAGATATACAGTTTGCATGGAGTGACCGCTTTTCAAGTCTTTTCAATCAGTATTCTCAATCGGGGTTTTGTGACCAATAAATAAATAATGAGACTATCACAAAATACAAACAAAAAAAAAACTTTAAAAAGTCATTTTTAATCAATCTGCTCATCAATTATTTGGAAAAAAAAAATTTAATGACGGTGACGCCATAGAAATAAAAAATACCGGCATTTCTGTAGTGTTCTCGAAAAATTATCAAATGAGAATTATTGTTATTCTTAAGGGTGTGCGAATCAAATGATTCGTAAATTTAAATATTCGCACAATCCTACTGAAAAGCATTTTAGATGATGGTAGTAAAAATTATTCGATAATTTTCATAGTTTTTACGATTTGAACGGCAGAAAATCATAAAAAGAGTCTCTGTAACTCCAAAAGTAATCGACTTTCAGTTAATTTATAATTTAATCAGCTTCCCAACAAGTTTTTGACAAAATATCAACGAAAAATTGTATTTTACTATAACTAAAAACAAAATTAAATATCTTCGAGGTAGAATTAGGGGTAGACTTCTGTTACTGCAGTCTACGGCTTCAACATACTTAAATAATTAAACTATACTTAGTATATTAGGAATTTGGGATCAATAATCTTGTGGATGCAACAAAAATACTATGGTTATTGATCACAAATTCTAAATGTTACAAAATTACCAATTTCCGTTTCAATTTTATAGGACGTGTGGTTGAATAATTATAAATACTCAAATTGTAAACAGCAAATTAATTAGATCTAAAAATTAACTTTCAAATAATTTATTTTTAAGGTGTACTTACTTTTGCTTCTTTTTTTTTCGATCCGCGTAAATTTGGAATTCTTGCTTGAATTTTATTTATTGTTCAATCAATTTCAAATTGAATTTACTTGATTCTGAGAAATAACTACCGAGTTTAAATTCCATACTTCAGATAAATAATTTTTATTTCTAATAACCAGAATCACGAAACTCTTCTGGACTATATTTTTGTGCTATACTTTTTGATGATGATCAGCAACGTGCATCTGAAAAAATGAGCGACAGTAGTCTCTTCTGATGTTTTCCAAATTCTCAATTGTGATTGGCCGATGTATCAAAAGTAGAGATAACTTTTAATCAATTCTAGATTGTAACCACGTATCATTAAATTTACTGTATATACTGTGTTATGTCCAAATGCGTTAGAAATATTAAAAATAATATTAAAAAATATTGACAAAATTTAAAATAACTGTTACTTATTTTATAAAGGGATTGCAAGACTCTTATGACAACTTATGGTGGCACAGACTCTTTTCTTTCGAGTTCAAAATTTCTTGGGCTGCATTGCAAAAGATTTCACGATTGTAAATAAAAATTATTAGATATACCTGATTTTATTTTGCCTTTTAAAATTATTACAGACTGTACATTGGTAATTTTCATAACTTTAAAGATATTTTTCATTATTTATTATTAATTTTTTATATACATTAAATTTAATTAAAAATAAACAATTACTTACCGCATGTCAATTAAGATAAATAATTTTAAAATTTAAAAGAAAACTAATAAAACAATCTTCGTTTAATAATTGATTCAATAGTCAACTATATTTTATAATAGTTCAATTATCATTACATGGAGAATAGTAATTTGAGTAATAGTTCAATATATTATAAAATACTTACAATTAAATTGCAATTGTTAATTTTAATTTTACATAAGAATATCGGGCATTTTCATGCGTTATTTTTTTTTTACTCTTAATTTGTTTATCATGATTATTGTTTTTTTACTGTTTTTATTAAAAAACAAAATTTTCTCTCTAATAGAATTATATATTAAATAATGTAAAAGCTATCATACAAATAAAAATGGATAATATACTAAATATATATATATATATATCTTAAAAATTATTAATTTTCATTAGTTAATTTATTTATCTTAACGAATTAAGTAGCTATTAGGTTACATATATCTCTTGTATAATGAAAGCAACAACATTTAGTTTGTGTAAAAGTTACTGAATACAGATTTTGTTTTTTTTGAATGTGTTTCAAAAAGAAATTTTAATAATCTTAATATTTTCAACTCTCAATCGTTAAATTAATATCGTATTTACAGAATAGTCTTAAATATTCAAATTGAATGAGTTAGATTTTTATTTAAAAAATTTAATCTGCAACACTAAATGTATTTAATTGCTTGCAGAAATCTATATATACATTGAGCTTTATTCGTCAATGTAATGATGCTAATTAATAGATTTTACGTTAATTTAATTAAGCAACTGTTCATGGCATTTTTTTTTATGTTTTTTACTCATACAATTAACCAGCATTTATCTCGGTAATAATTTTATTGCATATTATAGGCAAAGTTATAAGAAAATTTTAACGTTTATCATAAATTTACAATATTTGAATAATTCAACGCTACAACTAAATATTCCTAACTAATTGGTTAAATACCAACCAAAATTTATTTGTGATTCAACTGTAGTGAGGAAAAATTTTTTCAAGTAAAGTTTCAATTATAAATAGCAGAAATAATTACAATTGTAGATAACAATTTGTACAAATTAGAAATACATAATATAATTCAAATATATAATTGTAAATTATTTTTTACATTTAGCGATATATAGCAAAAATTACTCAAAAATTGTTACTCTCTAAATATACATATACTAAGCAGCTGCTTCTTCGACAACAGGAGTCGATACCACATTCTCAACTTTATTATTAATATCTGTTTGATTAATCGTTACTGAGTCTACTTCAATGGTTTTACTCAATGAATTATTAGAATTATTATCAATTACAACTACCGTTTCATCAATATTATTTTCACAATCATTTTTTGTAATTGAAACTACATCATTATCATTTTCATTAGTTTTATCCATTAAATCATTTTTAATATCATTATTTAAATTATTTATATCGATATTTTCTTTTGTTGGCTCATTAGAAATTATTTCTTCAATATTATCTGTTTTAATATCACTTTTTTCTTCTTCCAAATTTTCATTTATATTCTCGATAAAATTTTCTGTGATGTTTTCATTTAATGTTTCTATCAATACATTTTCAACTGATTCATCATTATCCTCTCTAATATTTTCAACAATTGACTTATTATCTAGAGAAATGCTCTCATCAAAAATATTTGTTTCTTCATTAGGCATTTGTGGTATCATAGATTCAGAAATTTGTTCTACGTGTTCAACGGGTAAATTGTTATAAATATCATTAGAGGAATTATTGATTGACTCAACGGATACACACTGTTGTGTATCAATTTGCTGAAATTGTTGATGTTGTTGTTGCTGCTGCTCACCAGGTGACAATTGACCACCAGGTCCACTACAAGATGAGGCTTGTGAAACATTACGACCTCTACCACGGCTACTCTGCTGACGTTGTACTGAATTGTTATCTGGAGGAGGTAAAATTGGAATCGCTTTTGGTCGTCGAAGCGGAGCTATCTGCGGTACTTGTTGCGGCTGTTGGGCTGGACTATAATAAGTGCAACCTTGTGGTTGATATAACTCTGGCGGTGGTTGTGGAACCGGTGGCTACAATAACTCATCAAATTAATTTCAATACAACAGTTTTTAAATTTATAGTTATAAAAATTAAAACCTTAAAATATTTAGATTTATTACCTGAACCGATGGAGTATATCCTTGATATCCTTGAAAATTAGGCGGGAATGCCGGTCCATTAGGAGCTTGTACGTAATTAATGATGTTGGGTGCTGCCGTTTGAGGTGCAATAAATTGCGGAGTAGGCACCAAAAATGGGGGTGGTGCAAAAGAACCTGGTTGCCCTGCTGAAGGTAGTGGCATCACTGACTGAGGTGCCAATGTATTTGCAGTCTGCGGTACTTGAGGGCTTTGATCAAAATGATTTTGTGGATATCCTGGAATAATTAGATAACTTGTTAAAAAATAAAGTATAAAAATTATCTTTCGAAGCGTTAATTTTATCACACGAATTAAATGTAAAAGATTATCACAATAACAAACAAGCGGGAGCCATAACTTATATTTATTTAGGTTTTTTAATAAAAATTTTTTACCTAAAAAAATAAAATAATAATTAAACATGTAAAAATTATATAAATTTATAACAACACACAGTATCTAATACAATTAACCAAAACTTGCGAGAAATTGTAAACTTATAATACATTTAATTACAATATCACTTCAGTAATGCAATTGCAAGAACTAATGTACAAATTTAAATATATCAATAAATATCTTTAAAATTGAAAAAAACAAGCGGGATCACACAAAATTATATATTTTAATATTATCGTAATTTTACCTTGTGACTCTATAACACCGTGTGAATTTCCACCTAATATAAATATTTATAATAATTTTATTAATAAACATTGATAAACTAGCGGAACCAGAACTTTTTGTGTGAAAATTATTTCCATTAATTAAACTTAATAATTTACCTTGAGGAGAATAAAATCCGTGCTGTCCAAGCTGGTTATGCTGTCCATGTGGTCCATGTTGGCTATGTTGTCCATGTTGATTATGCTGAGTCGGATAATTTTGCTGTCCAGGGCCATCTGATATTGCTGGTCGTTGACGGAGACTCGAATAACGTTTTGGTCTATTTCCACCCATTTCAGACGGAGATCGAGAATGTGCTTGCGGCTGCTGTTGTTGTTGTTGTTGTTGTTGTTGTTGTTGTTGTTGCTGCTGCTGGTGTTGCTGTGTAGGTGGTTGCATGCGAGGAGAACCAACACTGGGTCGTTGCTGGTTCGATCCTTGTCCGTAAAAAGTTTCTAAACAAATAGCATAATTAATTTATAATCTACAGTTACTAATAACTGATAATTGAGATTAAAAAATAAATAACATACTTTGTTGACGTCCATGATGATACGTCGATCCATCGTTAACGTTGATATGTTTGACCTCGTTGACAAACTGATCATCGTCCCGACTCATAATATTCCTTCTATCTCCACCAGTTATCAGTCCACTACCACGACCTTTGGGCTTAGTATCAGGAGCTCTATTAGTAATGAGATTATTATTAGCTGTTGGTTTGAATCCACGTCCTCGTACTCTACTTGCTGCAAGACTAACGCTCTCTTGAACTTGTCGTTTGTTTACATAAGCTGGTTTTACATTAGCTGTTGTTGTTTTTTCAATATCATCACCAGCGTTTATATTAGCAATCAAACTTTGATGGCTGTACTTAGCGTCTTTCTTCCAAGCAGGATTAGTTGGCTCATTGGGAGCTTTATTCTCGTTTCTAGATTATTAATTATATTAGTATTTATATTATCAAAAAAAAATAAATTACAAAGATATTTATTACATATTTTCTTACGTATGGATATCATTAGTCGCCAATAATCTAGTTCTCTGGTTATCAAGTTGAGATTGAAGTGGTGGGAAGGCGTTTTGCTGTTTGCTGTATTTATTTTTATTACTGTACCATGCCGATGATATAACCGGTTCTTCTACTGCATCTTGTTTATCATCCTAACAAACGATAATTTATAAAATTTTATTTTATTTATTTCAAATAAATGTAATTTGCAAGCAGAACAGTTATTTATAATTATTTACCTTGACTGAACCTCCAAGAGCAGGAAATTCTTCACCGGTTTTATTCAATCGTCGGTTCTGTTTAGTTGATGTATTTATTGGTGTCTTTCCATAAGCATCTTCATCCTCCCAATTTCTTGTATATTTATTTGGTCCACGACTATTAAAAAAAAAAAAATGTTAATTGAAAGAAATTTTTATAATCATTTACAAGTGGGGGCAAACCTATTTTTGGCCATATCTAGGTGAAAAAATATTTTTTTATTTTTTTTATTCTAGTTTTTACGGCGGATTTATGGTGGTGATATCGAAAATATCAAAAAATTAATATTTCGATAGCTTTTTTGCCTTCAAAAGTTGGAAAAAAATTTGGCGCTCATATTTTTAGATAAAATTTCTATTTGATATATTTTTTTTTTGAAAAGTACATAAAAAAACGAACAATTAAAAAAAAAAAAGTTGAATATCACAATTTTCTAAAAAAAATTTATAAATTTGTTAAAATTGTAGTAATTAACTTTTTTTTTTAATTGTTCATTTTTTTAATGTATTTTAAAAAAAAAAAAAATATATCAAAATTTTCTAATAAAAATTTCGTTCAAAAAAATGAAAATTAAAATGGTAGACCCCATTTGTAAACAACTACCGAAATTTTTTTTTTTATTCTATAAAAT
This sequence comes from Cotesia congregata, assembly GCA_905319865.3. NCBI lineage: Eukaryota > Metazoa > Arthropoda > Insecta > Hymenoptera > Braconidae > Cotesia > Cotesia congregata. Next base: position 19,586,498 of record CAJNRD030001124.1, read on the forward strand.
TTCGTATCTAAAAAAAATTTTAGAAAACTCACCCATATCTACGTCGTCTGCGTGCTCTAGGAGGACCCTCTTCGTTCCTAATATCATATCCATAGACAGCAATAAGTTCATCATGACTTTTTGGAGCCTGCTCCTGGTCATTGTACCTATCATGATCCCACCGGTCTTCTTTATCCTTCCAGACCTTTTTATCCTTGGATTCCCTTTCAACAGGTTGCTCTACAGTATCTTCAGCAGCCTCCTCAGTAGTACGATCATCATGCTCATAAAAGGTACCACGTTTTGGTATGTACTGCGGATTACGTCTATCCTCATCATCGTCCAACTTTTTTTGTGGTTTGTCTTCTTCTTGGCCATCTCCTCTTTCACGCTGGACACCATCTTGCGATCCACCATCAGACTCACCATCACTTCCAGCAGTATCATACTCGGAATCATGATGAACAGTAATGTCTGACTGGTCATTGCTCTAAATAATTTTATAAATATTTATTTAATTTATTATTCAGATAATTAATTTAGCATATTTTATTTTATAATAAAATCTGCTCTAGTATCATGCAAATAGGAAAAGAAATAAAATAAATAAAAAAAACTTTAATACTCTAACGGTAATATAAAATAAAAAATAACAAAGTAACTAGCTCAATAAAAGTAATAAAGTTGGTAGTAACCTATTAACTGATAAGCAGAGAAAGCTAACTAAACTTTCAAATTAAAATATTTTTAAAAATAAGTACAATCAACTCTTGACCTATTTTTTTATATTTTAACAATAATATAAATATTTTAAATTAAAATACCGGCAACAAAAAATTTAAAAAGCCAGCGAGAAAAATTTTTTTAATTATTGTTAACAATAATTAAATACTAACATTGTTACTACAATATCTATAATAGCAATTAGAAATCATTTTTTTTAAGTAAAAATTAAATATTAAAAAAAAAAATAATTACCTCAGTGTCTTTTGTAATAGCTAGTTCATCGAATGATTCTGATAAATCATCGGACGCATGGGAACGTTCTGATTTATGGCGACGTCGACGAGTATCCGACATGTTTGTATCAGATTTAATCATTTTTTCAAGTAACACTTGTTTCTTTCAAACTAATGAATAAATTTTTATTAACCTTAACACCTGTAATAATACAATAATGATATAGTTTAATCGTATCACTTGAATTATTATATAAATAAATTAGATAATTGTTATTTATAATTATAATTACAATTCTGAACTTAGAGAACACGATGTGAACAGTGGCGATGCTGCTGCTCTACTGACCTTCACGTCTGGAAATCACAATTCGCAAAAATGGCGAAAATGATATACTTACATGTACAATTTGCATTATAGATTGAACAATATTTTGTTATTTAAATAATATTAACAATTATGACAAATTTTTAAAGTGGAGTGTGAAAAAAAATTATTGATTTTTTTATAAATAATTTTTATCATGCCGTAAAAATTTTAAAATGGCGGAAAATTAGTTTGACTTTTGAAACATGGAGGGCAGGGCATACTCCGGGGTTGCAATCAAGGGTTGTAACTATTTATACTATATTTTAAAATTATTACTTCATAACCAAAAATTTAACCACATTTTTTTTTACATACCAATAAAAATAAAAAATTTTAAAAGTGAAAAATATTATAACAGACAGACATTAGGAGTTTTTTTTTTGATTTTTTAGCAATGAAATTATTATGAAAAAAATTTAATTAAAAAATTCCACATGTGAAAATTAAAAAAAATTATGAGTGGAAATTTTTAGATTTTTTGTTGTTATAATTGATTTTTGTTAAAAAAATTGACAGCTGTCAGCGAATTTCTGTATCGTAAAATATTAATTATATTTACAATACAAAATATAGTTGGAAAATTTCGCTGCTATAATAATTTTTCTTCAGCAATTTGACTTATTTTAAATTCTAAAATTTTTATTACTAAATATAACATAACACGGATTAAATGAGTTAAATAGTTTTTTTTTTTAATAAATTGAATTAAATACTAAAATTTCGACTTCTATGACTGTCAACAAATTATAAAGCAACAATTCAATTCTGGATTAATCTCTTAAATAGTGTCACATGTTGACATTATAGGATTACTGTTTTTTCACTGCCTAATCTGTTAGGATACTGAAAAGTTTTAAAATTACGTATAGTGCAGAAGTAAATTAAACTTTAAATGAAATTACGTTATTCACACTTGTAACGTGTACGTAATAGAATTTGTATTTACATCGTTATAAAAGTTTAAATTGTGTAGAGTTGTTATTCAGTGGAATTGGGAGAGAGATTTTCATGAAATATACAAAGAGGACTTCATTGCGAGATACATAAAAATTTCTGTTTTATAGAAAAAGTCATCAACATGTCATTGGAATATTTCTTTAAAATTTGATACAGAATAAAAATAAAATACTAAACATACACTTTTTTTTTTAATTATAAAGAATCAAAAATATAAATGTATAGTAAAAAAAAAGACTAAATTTATTGATAACCTAATGCCACTGAAATTGACAGACATTTGATAATTTTTATGATTTTTTTTTAAATAAATAATGACAAAAAAATTTATTATAAAAATTTCACAAATAAAATTTGTAAAAAATTATACCTAAATACAGTTTTTTCAAATAATTTCCTTGAGCTAATTTTTTTTCTTAAATAAAATTTAAAAAATAGTCAAGTGTCTCAACAATTATTATTTAAAAAAACAATATCTTAATATTCATAGAAATTAAAATATTATTAAAATCTTATTTTCAGGAATTATATATTTTTATTATAAAAAACAATTTTTTTTTTTTCAATTAATTATAATTGAACAATTTACAAAGATCTTATATCTCGTCTTTAATTTTTTTATTATTCAATTACAAAAATCGCTTAAAAAAATAATAATGTAAATATCATTTTTTAATGGTTGAGTACCATACCACTTTTCAACAATATTATTTTCCAACTATACGAACTATACGAAACAGCTTAACAAATCGATACCAACTGAAAAATTTCTAGTTTAGAAGCCAACTTCAGCCTTTTCGTTTAATTAAATCATTCGTGTAATGTGTAATGCGATTGCAAGCCTGCTCCGTACTTCACGTCGTATATTGTTAACTGTGTTTATACACAACTGGAACAGTTCGTCTTAAAAATTGTTGTCAATAATAATTGATAATATTTATAATTAATAATGTCTACGGCTGCAAGACCAACTTTTGATGGTGCACGAGGAGGACAGGGACGTGGTGAAAAAGATTTAAGTGCTATTTCAAAGCAATACAGTAGTCGTGACTTGCCATCACATACTAAATTGAAATACAGGTTAATTTTATAATTAATTATATATTACAAATAATATGTTTTTTTTTTTTAATAATTTTAATTACTTATTTTAGTTATATTTTTTTATTAACTATTTGTGCATTGTTTTATGATATGCTGACATTGACAGACATCTGACAATTTTTAAGATATACATAAAAAAAAAAATTTATTAATAAAAAAAATTTCCACATGTAGGAATAAAAAAATTACATTAAAGCTAACAGTCTCTTGATCATTTTTTAATTTTATTTTATATAACAAATTTGCTCCAAAAAATTATTTAAAAAATATTGAATTTTCAATTTGTTCAAATTTCTGTCAATTTTTTTGCCATAATTTATTTGTTACAAAAATTATTAAATATTTGCTAAATTAATTTTTCTTGCTCTCCTAGCCGAAAGTACGCTCATCCTGGACGCACTTTACTCCAGGAAGAGCAACATTTATGGCCGGCTCAGTCGGCTCTCTACGCATGCGCGCTACCCATATTTTCTGGCCGGCAGCACAGAGCCTCGCTTTCTTTCGTACTTTCGTGGTGCGACCGGCCTATAGGGATTGAAAAAGATGACCTTGACGCCACCTGCCGAAAAAAATGTAAAACAAAGTGGTGGCAACTAGTATACAAAACAATAACATATTTGTTAAATTAATTATTTTTTTAATTAAATTAACATAATTTTTCATAATGTCTTCTTCAAAACTATTATCAAGTTTTTCTATTCCACTGAAAATTAAAAAAAAATTCAATTCTAGACTTCGAAACTTGTTACGATACTGAATCAAAAGACATCTTACAACTTTTCAAATTTTTATAACAATTCAATTATTATTAAAAAATTTATAGTAAAAGAATTCCACATGTAGAAATTTAAAAAACTTATTTGTACAAATTTTCAAAAGAATTTTTTTTATGATAATTGATTTGCCATAAAAATTTAAAAAATTATCAAATGTCAGCTGATCTCAGTATCATTTTTTTAATCAAAATTAAATTAGCCTACATCTGAAAATTTTTATAATTTTCTTTATTAAAAAAATCATTACAAAAAAATCAAAATAAAAAATTTCACATGTCGAAGATTTAAAAAATTATACGTGCAAATTTTTAAAAGTATTTTTTTACTTGCAATTTAATCGTTGAAACAAATGCAAGAATTGGTGAACATCGGCTAATTTTAGTGTAATATATTTTTACAAAGTTTATATTTAATTATAAATTTCGTCAATTAACGAATATTAAAAATAATTTCAAAAAAACTTCATCAACTAACATCAATTTTTATACTGTAAATATCGGAAACTTTGGTTTGAGTGAAAACTGAGCAGGTTATGGTTTAATGTTTATTTAAATCTTCTGTTTCTACACCATTCGAAACGTGTCCCTGACTCGAATAACTTTTTTTCTTTTATGTCATTTTGACCCCTAATATGGGTATTTTTGACGGACAAGAACCCGAATTTAATTATTTTTTTCATTATTTATTTCAACTAATAAAAACTGAAAAAACTAAAGATTGCGTTGCGCGTGACAAAGAAAGTATGCTAAGGACTTACGATATACTGACGATTTACATACGTTTCAGTAGTTTTATAATGGGTTCAGTCAATGATAATAACTGTAGAGGGCGCTGAAAGCAGCGAAGAAGAAGAAGGGGAAATTTAACGTAGTTCCAGCGTGGTGTATAGTATAGTCAGAGCATTTACTATAGACAAAAATTATGATACTAAAGTTAGCCGACGTTCAAAAATTTTTCTATTTTTTTTAACAATTAAATTGCAAGTAAAAACATACTTTAAAAAAATTGCACCTATCCTTTTTCCAATTTTCTACATGTGAAATTTTTTATTTTAATTTTATAGTAATAATTTTTTCATTAAAAATAATTATAAAAATTTTCAGATGTCGGCTAATTTAATTTTCACTAGAATTTAATTCACGCGAGCGCGCGCCTCATATTTATTGTCATGATATATTTATGTGTCGTTTATGTATATTATATTAACTTTCAACCAATCAGAATGAGAATAAATATTTTCAACCAATCACATCACGAATAGATTGGTTTCACATACATTTCATCTCAATTTAATTATGGGAACTAGAATTCAAATTTGCGCGCGCAAGCGCGCGCCTTGACTATAGAGTTTGCATATATTTTCATGCATAT
>CAJNRD030001124.1:19593523-19659741 GCA_905319865.3 Cotesia congregata
ATATATATATATATATATATATATATATATATATATATATATATATATATAAGTATATCGTGTTTCTAAAACCAAAAGGGCCAATAAAATAATTTTTTTTGCTCCAATTGTCTTAGAAATGTTAAAAATACGGAAATTTACTTAAAAAATGAAAAATAAAACTTTCTTTGACATATGCTCTTTTGGTTTTGAAAATTTCTTTTTCTTATTTTTAATCCTTTAGCAGTTGATCTTGAATTTCCACTCTTTACGTGGAATGACTTGTAGGATCATTTAATCCTTTGCAGCGTACAGATGTACAGCTGCTGCTTGAAGCGTCGATAATGTTTAACAATAACAAACTCGGTGCTGCGACTAGTCAACCGACGACATTTCAACCGAACGACAATTGAACCGAAAGACAAGCTCGGTTTGGATTTTCTTGTATTTTATGCGACAGAGGTAACCGCGCTATTGCTCTTGCAAGAGAACAACAATGCTAGGTATCAGTTTACTCCTTGCTTTCTCCTAAACAAACAGCGTAGTGGACGAACGGATAAATATTGAATTGTGCCCGTACTTGACATCATGTGCAAAACCTTTCTCTTCCATTAGAATCCACACCACGTTTTTGTCATAACGTTGACGACAAAGAAATCCCGCAGATATGATGAAAAGTAGTTCATTAAATGTAGTTAATAATAATAATATATCTATTGAAAAATTTTTTAAATATTCCAATAATTTATTTGAACTAGATTTTTTACCTTTATATAATTTTTTTTTATTCATCAAATACTTCCGTTATCAGAATGGTGAAAGAAAGCTCTTTTTTGTTGTATGTGAATAAAAATAATTTCCAATTCCCAAAATAATTAAACAAAATGTTTTTAGAATAGGATATTTTATATTAATAAAAATATAAAGCTTCTGAAATTATAAAACTGCACCATGAGCTTAATTAGATTAATATAACAATAGAGCATAGGTTTTATTCAACAATGGAATTAAAAAAATCTTGCTTCAGAAGCGAGAACTTCGCTTAAATTAATGTGAAATATTAAATCATTTGAAATTTCATGATGTAAATAATGTAGTCAGAAAATCAACTAATTGATTTGTCAATTAGTTTGACGGGCTCTCCCTAAGACAGGGATATAATCTAATTGGGTCCATTTCATCTTAAATGAATGCAAATTCGTAATGCGTGTCTAGTAGATTGACATATAACATAAAATTGAATTACGGTAGGTGACCACCTTGTAAATTAAAAAAAATCGATTTTTTTTGTTGCATTTTCTCAATTATTCTACTTTTAAAAATCATCATAAAAATCAAAAAATTCCTTTCCAAAAATTCGAATTCTAACATAGTAAAATTTGGGAAATGTGCGCATGTTCTACATAGCTCTTAACAGCGAATAAAAACGTTAAACATGTTTTCTCGAAACTACTTTTTTTCAAATGGCGGACAGTTATTGTCTGAAACTACTGAACCGATTTCAATGTTTTTGGTTTTGTTTTTGTTCGTTAAGATGTTTTGTAAGCCAATCGACCGTATTTTGTCAAAAATAAGTTAATTATAACATTCTTTTTTAGCTTACATGTATCATATTATTATTGTTTACAGAGCGCCTGAGAGAGAAATAAATAATTGTGAAACGTTGCGTTAAACAGAAGTATTTCCTCATTTGCCCGCTCCAACAAATATCCTTTGAAGAGTAAATAATAAAGTAATAATCATGTAATAATATTCTTTTTAAGCAAAAAAATAGTGAAAAACAGGAGTATTTTTTCTACTTTTTTTTTTTCAAATACCCGCCATATATTTCTTATTTTTTTTTTTTTTTTTTTTTTTTTTTGCAAATTGTGGTAGATTGTCTCATAGAGGACCTTTCTTTTGAAGATGCCGTGTTTTTTTTATTTTTGATGTTCACCAATCCTGAGATTATATGTCTACCGTGGAACAGAATTTTTTTGAGGCCTCGACTTTTGCGCCTCCTGGGTAAATGTTAAAAAATGAAATTAAAAAAAAAAAAGAAGTATTTTTTTATTTTGTAAGCTTCAAATAAAAGTTTTAAAAAAATCATTAGTTAATATCTTATACGGGGCCTAAAAGAAAAATTATTGAAAATGTTGTATTTTTTAGTCTTCCAAGGTGCTAACCTACCTTAACATAGAGCATTATCACCCACTCATAATTTTGATCGAGATAAAAATTTTTTAGAAAATACCATATATTATCAATTGTTTCTTATACCGTAAATAAAGGGCTATAATAAAATCACTATCAAATTGAGTGAACATTGAAATTATAATTAATTTGATTTGTAGACATATGTAAGAGTTGTCATTATAACTTTAAGATCATACCAATGAGCAGTCATAGATATTAGTTAAGCATTTGAATAATCTATTCATTAAAATTGATAATACTAGTAAGTATCTGATAAGCTAACTATATAGATAGATATTATATTAAAGTTATTTGTCTATTACATTGCTGTACCATTAAGCAGGAGATTATGCACATATTATTCCTTTACAAAAAGGGTACTGTAGAATTTAGAATGAGATACTGTAGAATTAGAACAGATAGAAATAGAAGGGTTTGAGTCTAGGTCATGGTTCAGGAGTGAAAGGATACGGAAAATGTAATAATAAGAGAAAAAGCAACAGCTTTCATTCAACTAAAATTTTAGGATAAAGCGCAGCCGTATAAACGGCATATACCTACATAATACACACTAACTAATCGATAAAATACCTGTTACTCTCTTGGAAGTATAAACAAACAAACAGCAATCGCATGTGGAGTAAAGAGTGTTAGCGCTTATCAAAATACTGATCTTTTTTTTGAAATTTTTTATTTGAGCAGTTTAAGATTTTCATATTTTGGGGGAGTTGATTAAAGTCTTTTAGTGCTATAATAATAGTTTTATTAACTTTTGATAAAAATTATTGTATGATATATATTTTAAAAAAATAATTATACAGAAAATAGGTCAATTTTGTTAATTATTTTTTTTTTTTAACAAAAATAAAACAAGTCAATTTTAAAAGTAAATATTTAACAAATAGATGAGTTTAAGCTAGCGACAATTAATAGTATATTACACACCGAGGGAAGTAAAGTAAGAAATGTCTCAGATCACATGTAATTGTTGGCCGAGGCGAAGCCGAGGTCAACAAACATGTGATCTGAGGCTTTCTTATTTACTTCCCGAGGAGTGTATGCTATTTTTCTGCTCGACGAAGGCAGAAAGTGGCAATTTCGTTTAGCGCAGCGGGCCGAAATTTGACGCTTTCTGCCCGTCGAGCAAAAAAACTTTTTCGTACCTTTTGTTTATCGCTAATCAATAATTTTGCGTGTAAATGTATTTTTTATGTGAAAAAATAACAAATGAAAAACAAATGAAAACAACAAAACTTTATGATTTTATTTATGTCCTTACAATGTACCTCTATTCTATACCTAGTGATTGCAATGAAAGTCTATTGAATACCATAGATTATTGTATTTTCAAAAACGACATTCTATCATTTGTAAGCTTTAATATTCAAAAGGATTTAAAATTGAAAGGGTAAAATTTACATGCTGTTGTGGATTTATTAATTATACGATGAGAAATGATATATATGAAAACTCAACATGACAAAAAATAGTTTTAATAGTAATATACTAAAAAAAATGATAAAAAAGTGGCAATTAAAAAAATTCATCTTATATTTATAAGTATATAATTGTTTGTTATTGTATTAAGTTTTTAATAAGTGGTATCAAACAAACTTAAAATTTCTTCAATAGATAGTGTAAGTGAAATATTACATCAAGCACTTACATTACAAACTCTAATAAGGGGCTTCAATAATTCTATTTTGTCATATATAGCATTTGTTGCCATCAACGTAATTCGATTGCTAGTACACTTAATAAATATTTTAACTAAAACCTCACTAAATAGAATTTCAGCTCCAAGACGGTATATATATTTAAATAATAAAAATTAAATAAAAAAAACCTTTATTAACTTCATTTATCATCATCATCAGTATTTAAGAGATAAAAATCGTTATTTCTATTTTAATTAATTAATTAATAAGTGTATTTAATTATTTTTCAAAAGTTTCAATACTCAAATCTTTTCCTTTTCTCATTCAAAATACTGTTTGATTAGTCCTGAAATAACTTTGATTTGCATTATTTGGAAAATAAACAAATTAATTGGTTGAGTAATAATAAGCGAATATTCTGTACCTTCGGTTTACTTAAAGGCCTTGCTCGCAATTAATATGTTTATATATATCTGATAAATATCATCATATAAGCCGATGTAGCGTTACTGTGGATTTACTTGCTCATTATCAAGAGGAAGAGCTTAGTCTTCCTTTGTGTAATAATTGCCATCTATAATGAAGACTTTAACAAATTTATTTTTTAATGATGACCCAACGAATCGGCATTTTTATTTTTTATTTTTCAAACGAAGGATGGATTAATTAAGAAAGAAAAAGATTTTACAGTGATGCTTTTTGCGGTACTTCAAAACGCTGTCTCCTTTTAATATTCGCATTTTCTTTGCTGTCTCACTTGTACGTAAACAACTGCTATACAATAGGTAGCATTGAATACAACGCCGGCGCGCTATTTCTACGTTGCGCAGATAACTGATTTTTGACGAAGATGAGACTCATATATCATGAGAGATGAGTACGGAAAACTCAACAGTTTGAAAGCGACAGCAGCGAAAGCTAGAATGAAACTCGATTCAAGTCAAATGATACAAATAACATTCAATCAATTAAAATTTTGTCATTAAATTATATTAGTTGATTTCTCCTTAAGAACATTAATAGTTTTATTTTAATATTTGTTTATTTGTAGTGCAACATCTTTATCACAATGATCTTATTTATAATTATTATAGTTACTGTTTTAATCATAAAATTTCCGCGCCGAAATCCAGTCAGTAGAAACTGTAAGTAAATGATTTTTTTTTAAATTATTAAATCAGGAAATCATATTCTATTTACATAAGTATTAAGAAAAATAAGTAACAAGTGAAGAATATACACTGTAAAAAATTTGCGAAGTAATTCGAGCATGAATGCGGAGTAGATGATTTTCAATTGATTTACTTCCTCCGGAAGTGGAATTCACTCCGAGACAGATATAAGTTATATTATTGATAAAATTCAATTCGTGTAGTGAATTTTGTTTTTTTTTCTTTATTAAATATATAATAATATAATAATAAAAATAAAAAAATATTCGTTTATCGTTTAAAAATTATAAAATGTATACTTAGAGATTTTAAAAGTTGAAATGAAAAAAAACGTTTTAAATTTCTGTAAAAATTTGAATTTTTTAAAATTTTTATACTGATCGTGAAAAATATTTTTTCTGCAAATTTTAAATCTTTTCCAAAATTTAGTTTTTTTTTTTTTAATTTTATTTTTTATAATTTTCTATCCTGACAAAAAATTGTTTTTAAAAATTAGAATTGTTTTTTTTTTTTTAATTTGAATTTCGTTAAAAACTTGTTTTTTTTTTTTTCGATTGCGTGATTATTTTTTTCTATGTGATCTGAGATTGAATTTTAAAGTATCAATGCTTATATAATATTCACATACACGTATCAAAATATAAGTATTTGAAAAAAATTATGGAATAATTAAAGAAAAATTTATTTTTATAAATGAATAAAACTAAAAACGAATTTATTATATTATACAATTCGTTTGTTTATTCAATTTGTAGGTTTATAAATCTAGTTGAAATGAATTACAATAAATTTAATAATTCATCATCTGAGATTTCTCTAAATTTCAATAATTCAACATCATCAAAAAATAATTATTTTCATCCTTCATCATCAAATAGCAAAAGTACTTTGAATTCATTAGAAATTGCATCAGATGAAGATTATAATTATTATTTTTTATCACTACGTCCAGAATTTGATGAAAATTCGGCAAACGATGATCAAAAGCCGATTTTAAGTTCTTCTTCAGAAAATAACGAATTTGTTCCTCGTAAAAAACAAACTATATCAGGTAGCTATGTAACTATTATTTAAAAAACGAAATTGTTATTGTAAATAACTATATCCATTAAATTGATTGAAAATATTTCATCCACAATAGGTTTTTTAAAATATTGCAAAAAAAAAACAATAAATCGATATTATCGTATCATCAACTGGGAACCCAAAAAATTTCATATTTTTCGGTCAAAATCATCGTAATTTTACCATATATTGTCAAGGTCTATTAGATATAATATATAATATATAATTTAAAAACTTTACTTTTGTGCTGATATTATTTCGGTAAATCAAAATTAATATTTAATATTTTCGATTCTGAACTAAAAAATTCCAAAGACAATAATAGGTAAGTGACTGAATTACGAGATTTAATTATTATACTCAGGCACTTTTGTCATACTTTCATTCTAGTTTCAGTTATAGAAATTTATCGACTAATATTTATTATTGAGAAAAAAATATGACCACTGCTACGAAAAAGGATCCGACTCTGAAAATATATAATCAAATGTGAATAATTGTATTGTTAAATCAAATAATAATCGAAAATACGTTTCTTTCGTGTTGCTATATGATATGAATTAATTTAATTATACCGCGACTGCGTCGTTAGATATTTCAAGTGAGTTTTCAAGTATGAAGTATGATTAATAATTTTGTACGTATATTCTGAGCTTCAGTATACCATAATTATTTTTTATTTTTATGGAACTTGAAATAGCGTAGAAGAAAATTAAAAAGTTTTAAAAACAATTTAAGAAGAAGATTGAAAAAGTCGATCAACAAGTCAATTTATCTCAAGGTTCCAATTCTGCTTTTTCAAATTAATGTACTTACAGTAAGTAATGGCCGATCAATTATCATTTATTTATAATTATTTCTAACAACAGATTGTTAGGTTGTATTAAATTATTGTATACAATTATGTTTAAGCCAGTTGTATCATATCAATCTCATGACGATGAAATCATATTGTTCATAAAAAAATATAATCATAACTTCATACAATCATTATTCATTGTTTCAAAAGATTTTAATTCTTTAATTCATTGTGAAAAGAAAATTGATAATTTGTTTGAAAAAAAAAAAAAAACTTTATGGACAATATTTTAAACGTTAAAATCAAAAGGATGTATCAACAATGAAGATTCTACTTTTGAAGATTCACACAACCCCAAATTTAATTGCAGCAACTCAACAAGAAATTAAAAGTCATCATAAGCTATCCAATTATCAACCGGATTTCCAGAACATGGAAAAATCAGTGATATACCTGAAGAAATCATAGCTACTCAGATAAATAAGACATTATTTTTTCATTTATTTATTGATTAATAAGTAGCTTATTTTGTATGTTTTTTTAGAAAAGTATGGAAATCAGTTTTTTACTTTCCGGTTAATTGTAGATATATTTTTTCTTACCAATCATAACCATTTCGCTCCATTTTAATTTAAGTAGATATATTTTTTTACGTAATTTTTAACTTTCCGCTAAGAAAGTCAATGATCATTTGTCCGAAAGTTATTGTAGCTTAAATATTTTGAAAAAAGCTCTTTATTAAATACAAACCAGACGTTTGAGCTCGTAGAGCTCAAAAACGTCGTAACAGCTTAAATTTGCAGCGCTTTGCATTTAAAATTAGCGGGAAGTTGCAAGGATGGCCTGTAGGGTCACACCCTTTACTAATTTTTTTAGATGATTAGAATGTAGAAATAGTTTTTCCAATCCACTTTATGATTGGAATAATGTCTAAAAAAAAAAACTTTTTTCTAGAGATATCATCCTAACGCAAAAACCAAAGAAACAGTAACCTGATCATTAAGTTGAAGCTATTATAAAATTCCAATTCTTTAACCTATATCAATACTGAAAACGTATTGTCTTCAGATTTGAAAATACTACTATATAGGTATGGATTCAATTTTTTTGATTATACTCGTTATATAATTAATTTATGTCGACCTAGATTAGCTAGCTTAAGGTAAGAGAATTTAGAAAAAGGAATATTGAATTTATTCTCTATTTATTCTATCCATTGTCATATCATGTTTCGAATAAATCTCATTGCGGTATTTGTCCTCACGGTGCTTCTGAAAAATTTGGTGATTTTTCAACTCAGCGGTCAAAGTTAACAGAATCATGTGATAGATAAAGGGCGAATTGAAATTACATTTACACAAGCTTCTACTTATCTATATTGTAAATAATTTACTGAGAATATGATAGAAACATACACGAATTAACGCCATTCTATAATTATAGAATCAAAATTTTCCAGAAATTCAAAAATCACTCTGGTGTATGACTATATATATATATGCAGTTCGTTTTTTCCGGGAGAGCTGAAGTTTGTGCATGTGGGTCAAGGTTAACTAAATGATCTGACCTATATGAAAGACAAGCTATAACAGAGACAATTTAATATATAGAAGCCCCCGATCCCGCGAAAATCAGCCATTCTCGAATCTACTATAGATTCAAACAAAATTAATTCAACATAACTTTGTGAACTTATTAATGTAGTTTAAGAAGTATTGAGAATAAATCAAATATCAAATTAAGTAATGAACAATAGAGTTACGACGTTTCACTTAAATGAATGACGGAAAATGAACGCAATTAGGAATTGATATGGAAAACAATTAATTCAGAAAGTTTTTATTTCAATGATTTATTCTTACTAATTGCTCAGCGATCTTCGACGATAAATATAATGATTGAAAATTGTACCTCAATACTTTGGTAATTTAATATCTTACTCATTTAAGGGGGTATTCTGGTCTAGAAGCCTAAATTTTAGGCATTTTTCAAACTAACATAAAAAAAAATGAAAAACATTTTTATAATCCGTTTTTTTATGATGTTTATTGACATTTCAAGAATATTNATACATAGACTGAAAAAAAAAAAGCAAATAATTTTGAAAAACTTCATTTTTTTAATGTGAGTAGAAAAATTCTCAAATTAAGAAATTTTTCTTGATTTAAGTTTATTTCATTTGATTCAAGTTAAGGGGGTATTCTGGTCTAGAAGCCTAAATTTTAGGCTTTTTTCAAACTAACATAAAAAAAAAATGAAAATCATTTTTATAATCCGTTTTTTTATATGATGTTTATTGACATTTCAAGAATATAAAAAAAATTAAAAAAAAAAAAAAATGATAAATTTGATAAATTACAGGGCGGTGAAGTGGGGGCTACAAAAAAAACGGTGCCCTCTGGTTGACATGATTCCAGCCCTTGTAGTGATATGAAACAAAAAAATTTGAGATATTCTCAATCTGTAAAGATGTCGCTATCGCGTTGACTATAGTAAAAAAAAAAAAAAAAAATTCCCAAAATGGCGTCGACATAAAATATCAATTTTTTTACCCTTTTTTTTGACCTTTTCGAATTTTTTAAAAATACTCCAAATTGAAATTTTTTGAAATTCATAGCAGACGCGATAGAGAGATATATAAAACAAATTCCCACTAAATTTCAAAGGAATCGGTGGGGTAGAACTTAAGATATCATGTCAATCACTTTAAAAAAAGTAGTTTCGAGAAAATCGCGTTTAAAGTTTTAGAAACGATTTCAGTAAAATAACTCATAATAATATTTAATATTCACTTTGGATTAATCGCGAATCCCAGATCCGTAAATTGAGCCTTCTTCTACTTCCTACTCGATGTTTTGCGAAGTTCTTTCTGCTAATCGAGCTGTTCTGCCTTCTATTGAAGAAGCAGAAGCAGAAGCAGCTGCGTCACAAAATCCACGGTATCTCCGAAAATAATTCGGATTTTTAAAAATCCACTCAAGGACATATTTTTAAGGGTCTAAACTTTGCAAATATGCAAAAAAAAATAATTCGAATTTTTCAAATTTCTAGACCAGAATACCCCCTTTTAAAGCACGATAAAACTTCAGTGATAGGAAAATGTTGTTCAATTAAATAACAAAACTGTATAAAGTTTCTTTTCAGAACATTAAATTTAATAAGCAAGAATATTTCATGGAACTACGTAATAAATATTGTACATACAAACGAAAAAAGAAAACAATATTTGAATCCAGATATAATTATTATTGTATATAACAATTAAAATATATACATATGATATAGCATCCATCAATTTAAATGCGATTATTTTTCTATTTAAATGATTATAATGATACTCACATATTATTACTTTCCAGATTAATGATTGAATTTAAGGAAAAATTAATAATTTTGTTGGTATTTAAAGTAATTACTCGACTAAGTTAATTTAACCCTTTAAGGAGCATCACTATAATGTGAAATTTTGAAAAAATTGATTTTTTTTTAATTTTCTGATAGTTAATATTTCTAAGAATACCATAATAAAATTTTAAGTATGTATTTTTTTTTCAGTACATTTTTCTCGATACAATAACTCTCAATTTTGTCAATTGCATGTAAATTTAAATTTTGTCAGGCCGAAATTCATCATATTTTTTAGCAAAATTTATAACTTTTTTTTCAACTCCACCATTTTTTTTTTTAGTTTCATTTTTTTTATTCTGGGTCATTGTATGAGAAATATCTTCTAGTTTAATTAATAAATTTTTTTTTTATTTCGGGCACTGAGAAAGTTACAATCACTGCAGGCAGTGGGGTACTTTTTTTTCGTCACTTGGTGGATACTCGATAACTACAAGAATAGTTAAGATTTTTGAAACAATCACTGCAATAGTTTTTTTTCCCGAAAATTGCCTTGTTTTTTAACGGACCCATAAGTGGCGTCTTTTAGTATTTTGGACTCTTCAGAAGTATCAATATGAGTTAATAGGACATGAAACTAATTACAGTTTTGAATAAGACTGTAAAATAAGAATATCACAATGGTTTGGTTGGAGTAGTGGATATGCATACGCCATTTTTTACCATTGTCTAGCCTCTTTGTTGAAAAATTAATTTATTTTAAAGATACACCAAAAATTAAATTGATTAATTTTTATAAGAAGCTTGTTCGTCAAAATAAAGTTAGTTTATTATATATTTAGATTCTTAACAAATATTTTGGAGTAATAAGGTCAAGAAATAAAAGATAAGCATTACAATTATGGAAACTATTCGAAAAAGTGTGATCAGGATGAGACGTTTCTTCAGAAGGTATTTTTCTTCAAGGCGTACTGCAAGAGAGGAAAATATAGATAATGAGAACCCACAATTAAATGATCGCTCAAGAAATTCAAATTTAGCAGGTAACTTATAAATTATCTTTCATTTTTATACTCTAATAATTTAATGAAAGTCTAAAAAAATTAACAATGAAGTATTATTTTTAAAACCAAAATTTCTTTTTAAAGTTTTAACCGGGATAAGAACATCACGAAGACGCATGATCAAAGAAAACGGTAGATATTTTATTATGATAATATAATGATGATGTTGACTAATTTTACTTTTATTACTTTGCTAATTATTTATTAATACTTATCATTTATGTGTTTTCTGTTAACAGGCGTTTGGCGCTATTACGAATATACTATCCATAAATTAAACATTATCAAATAAATTTTAATTTGTTTATTTATTTATTTAAAGTTACCGAATCTGGCCCTTGCTTACCAAAGCATTGGACCGGGTTCGAATCCGTGTAGTAAAACAGTGTAGTATAACATAGTGTAGTAAAGGGGTATTTAACGAGTTTTCATCAGATTTAAACGTTTCGAGGTCTTAATTAAAAATGCTATTCTGACTATTTTGGCGATGACGGGATTATGTATGTATGTACTTATGTCTTCGAGCCCGGAAATCTAGTGATTATTGAAACCATACTTTTTTGAAAATATTGAGATGTGATATCTTCCGATCGAATTAATCGTTTTTGATGGCACTTGTAGCATTCAATGCAGTTGTTAAGCATAAAAAAAATTATTCATTACCTACCAAACGATTCGACGCAAAATATTGAAGTTATTTTGATAAAACACTTTTTTGTAAATTAAAAAAATTAAATATTTGACGAATGAATTGACCGATTTTGACGAGATTGGCAGTGTTTGACGCTGCTTTTTGAGCACTTATAGTTACTTTATTATATGTGAAACTATCCGAGAAGAAATTTCAAAGTTATTTGAAAAGAAAAACACTTTTTTCAAAATTTTTCGTCAACGACATTTCACGGACAGATGAATCGATTTTAATTTCTAAAATAGTATTCGATATCATTTTTTTAGGTTAAAAGCTGATTAATTTATGAAATTGATCGATCGAGCCGCTCAAAAGTTATTTTGAAAAAACATGATTTCAAAAACCTTTTTTATTTCGGTTTGTTTTTTTTTATTTTCTCAAAACCCAGGGCGCCAAATTGGTTCATAGTTATCAGGAAGTCTGTTTCGTTGAACCGTATCGAATAACGCCAATATAGGACCTCGAAATGTTGAAATCTGGTAAGAACTCGAAAT
This sequence comes from Cotesia congregata, assembly GCA_905319865.3. Classification (NCBI taxonomy): domain Eukaryota; kingdom Metazoa; phylum Arthropoda; class Insecta; order Hymenoptera; family Braconidae; genus Cotesia; species Cotesia congregata. The sequence continues at coordinate 19,605,966 of CAJNRD030001124.1, forward strand.
TACTTCATAATCGATAAATAAATATTTGTCAGAATACAATATCGATAATGTAATTCAATATCGAAGATTAATGAACAATCCCAGATAGCCAAAAGTCAGCAATAGGCTGGCAAGTTGTCAGCATACCTGGCCTGAAAGAGGCAATATGTGCTGGCAATACCGTAGGCATCTGCGGCCGCATTTGCTAGCAAAATGCAGGTTAAGGTAGTTTTCCAATTACGAGAGCACAATGCGACTCATTGCCGCACGGTGCCGCATTAGCACAAGTTTAATTGAAACAGATTAGTTAAGAAATGCAGCAGTAGATCGCGTTGGTATTGCTTCGTTTTGAACAAAAATTCGAAAGTTTGGCAATCTAAAAATCTAAATATTTGTTTACCTGTATATTTAAATCTTTAAAATCTTTGAAAACATTCATGTTAAACAGCTAATTCAAAATCATATCATGACAATGCTTACAAATATAAAAATCTAAAAAATGATTTCATTTTATAAAGATAAAAGAATAGAAAGAATATAAATTCGCTTAAGTTAGTCATCAATAATTAAATATTAGATATAAAAATATGATAGTTAAATATAATTTGTGTTATTGTATATATTTAATTTTATTGCAATAATAATTATTTATCAACAATAATAAAATACACTTACAATCGTCAAAAATAATAACTTTGATAGATAATAAGATAAACATTAATTATACCAACTCATTACAAAAAAAATACTTTTAATTTTATGTAGACTCGTTGGTAACTCTCACGCATAACATCCCTGAGCAAAGGTTTTTTGAGTGTCCAACTGTGCGAAGCGTTGCTGTTATTGGAACACTCTAAGCTGCGCACAATGCCGCATTATGCGCTCTAGTGCTGTAGTTGGAAAACTAAGATAAGTTTGTTCAGCATAGCCTGCTGCCGTTGTGCCTACATTTCATGCTCGTGCAACGGTGGCGGAATATTACAAGCAAAGTGTAAGCATGATCTGCGTGGCAAAATACGCTATCATCAAGCAGACATTTCATGCTAGCATACTGCCCGCAAAATAAAGAAACAGATTGGCTAAAATTTATCTTACTATTTAGGTATGTTAATATTCTAAATAATTATTATAATTTAAAATTCAAATTTTGAGTTTTTTTTATTCTAATTTTAATCGGAGTAGGAATAACATAAAAAAAATAAATCAAAATTTTTTAATTAAATATTTTTTATTATTTAATAAAAAATTAAACGTACGTACATATTTTCACATTGAATTCCTATTATTATTACAATATTCAAAATATATTTTAATTTTTTTATCACAATGCATAATTTGATTAACGTCAATTAAATTTTTTTTTTATGTTTCATCTATTAGTCCATCGGCTGAAGAGGGAAGCCCGTGTACATTTTATGTCCATGGAGAATTCCAACGAATTCCTGTGTAATTTGGGTCGAGGATTACGAATATCGCATTTAATTTTATGTATTTTTCTGTGCCTGTTGTTCGTCGCTAGAGTCCGTGGGATGCGTGCGCGCGACAGAGAGGTTCGACCGCTACTTGTTGTTTTTTGCGATATCTCCGAAAATATTCATTTTATCAAAAAAATGATAAGAACATATTTTGTTGGTTTTTCAATTTTAAAACTTTATTTTCAAATAAACTTCCCCGTCAAATCAGCCGTTCCTGAATTATACCGGTTTAAACAATTAAATTGTTAATAACAATTGTTTGCACCATTTTCTATCAAATTAAATGCGATATTCGTAATCCTCGACCCAAATTACACAAGAATTCGTTGGAATTTTCCATGGACATAAAATGTACACGGGCTTCCCTCTTCAGCCGATGGACTAATAGATGAAACATAAAAAAAAAATTTAATTGACGTTAATCAAATTATGCATTGTGATAAAAAGATAAAAATATGTTTTTAATATTGTAATAATAATAGGAATTCAATGTGAAAATATGTACGTACGTTTAATTTTTTATTAAATAATAAAAAATATTTAATTAAAAAATTTTGATTTATTTTTTTTATGTTATTCCTACTCCGATTAAAATTAGAATAAAAAAAACTCGAAATTTGAATTTTAAATTATAATAATTATTTAGAATATTAACATACCTAAATAGTAAGATAAATTTTAGCCAATCTGTTTCTTTATTTTGCGGGCAGTATGCTAGCATGAAATGTCTGCTTGATGATAGCGTATTTTGCCACGCAGATCATGCTTACACTTTGCTTGTTATATTCCGCCACCGTTGCACGAGCATGAAATGTAGGCACAACGGCAGCAGGCTATGCTGAACAAACTTATACCTGCATTTTGCTAGCAAATGCGGCCGCAGATGCCTACGGTATTGCCAGCATGTTTGGCTATCTGGGATAATTTTGTGAGAAAAATCATGTTAATATTTAAAATAATGCTTTAATCAACAATTGGTGTTGTAAATTATTCAATGTACTTAATATAATTGAATCGTTTATTTAAGAAACCCCATAAGTCATATTTTTTTCGAAACTGGGTTTATTGCATTTTTCGGTTTTTTTGAATTTCCCCTCATGTATACCAGCACCAAAAAATATTAAATCCGTGTTAAAAAACCTAACCAATCGGTCCATACAAATCTCGTTTTGTTGAGAAATCCCATAACCATAAGTCAGTGACTTATGGAGTTTTTTGAATAAACATTCAATTTAAAAATTCCAAAAATTAGATTCTTTTTGTTTTTTTCCAAAAAAACTTTTTCTGAGTAGAAAAAATTCAGTTCAATGCAAAATACTTGAATTTTAATAATTTTTGCAGTATTAGTTTGACAAAGTTAAATTAACCCTCGGAGTATACTAGGGGTCATTTTGACCCCAGAATTTTTTTTATCCTCAAATATTTCTCGAAAATAGGTTTGTTTTTAATTAATTTTTTCAATATTAAAAACTATTTAATTCAAAATAGTTGACTCTGATTTCACTGATTTAAATTCTCAAATTAATGGTTACCATGAAACTGATAAAAACTCGATTTTTGCAAAACGGGATAAAACCAATAATTTCCTGATTTTTTTAAATCTTCGATTTTCTTAGTGGGAAGTTAAAAGTTTATCCGTCTCGTAATGGTAATTATTGTCGGTAGTGATTATAGAAAAAATGTACAAGGAAGGGAGGATCAAAACGGGATAGGAAGAGGTTAAATTTAGTGAAAAACATTTTTTTCTGCAACATATTATTTGCACAATTAAAAATAAATTTAATTTTTATCATCAATTTTAAGTGCATGAGATATTGAAATACTTATAATTCTCTATTAAAAAAATCATTTTTTAACAACATTTTTAGACGAGTAAATTTTTTTGCTTGACTCAAGATAATCAGTTTTTTCAAAATGACTTTCTTGGTACACGATTTTTTTCTTGAGTTTTTCTTGAACTTTTCTACCATCAGTGTAAAAGAATTCGATACCATAAAATTTTTTCTTTAGTTGAAAAAATTTTCGTAGTTCAAGAAAATGTTTGCTTTGTCTTAAATAATTTTAGTCATCATATCATGAATATTCTCTTAAAACAAGGATAATAATATAACTGGAAGTTCAGTATTTTGCTTGCATCTTCTTTGAACTTGACGTTAGTATTCGTCTATAAAACAAGTATGTTGAGGTTGGTAAAGATCCGTATTAATAAACTTTTCTTAAATGAACCGTTTTGCCTCTCCCCTCCTCTAATTAATGTCATATAGAAATTTATGTTTTAAATAAATCTACATGTGTCTAAAATTTAATGGGTTTTTCTATTCTGAGAGAAAAAAATATTACTATTAAGAAAATTTTTTTTACACAAGAACATTAATTTTTGTTAATTATTGAGAATATATTTTCTTGTCTGAAGAAAATATATTCTCTGAAGAAAATATCGTCTGAAGAAAAAATTTCCTCAAAAATATTAAACATTGGTAGAAAAATTTACCTTAGTAGATTAAAAATTTTCGAGTTAAAAAATTATTCGATATTTGAAAGCAACGATTTTTGAGATTTTATTTTATTTACAGGATTTTCCTTATACGTTTTTTTTAAATTTTTTTTTTGTTTTTTTTCATCACTACTTATTAACTAAAATAATAAGTAACTTTAGGTCGTCAGTCTGATATCAATCAATGAAGCCACAAAGATGTATAATATCGATGCTGATCTCAATTTCTCCAATAGTTAATAAGTGAAATTAGCTAGCGGCTGGGGAATACGTTACACCGCGGAGCAATAGTAACCGCTGAGAACGAAGGAAGCCGAACAGAAACAGACTAAGTGTACATCGTATAAGGTATACTGTTTGGTGGGAGGAAGAATCAGTTTGAAAGTGTGAGCCGCGAGAGACGAACACAATCTTTTGACGTCTTTTTTTATCCATCATGAGTAGATCGTGGATATGTGACTCGGTATTTATAATCTTATTAATCATTCAAACTGGTAAGACAAATCATCAATCGATAAGTTAATCCGTCGATGCATATTTTGACTATACTCTATCAATTTAAATCATGCGTGACTCTATTTATTTTTTTATTTCCATAATAAATTGATTTAGAATCTTTTGAATTTATCTCATAAGGGAAAGGTCCAGCAGCACCGGAAGTTTCACTTCCTTTCTTATACACAAGTGAAAATATAAATTCCATGTGCAAAACGTTTCTCTCGTGATCTTTTGTTCCGCATGTTTCATATAATAATATTATATTATTGTATCAAGTTATCTTTATTTTGTTTTTTTCCTTCATAACCATAATCAATTATTATATTTATTTAAATAATTTTCCCGCCTGTTTCATTTGAAAAGTGTACAAATAATTTGAAACCGTGTAGTCAATATGTAATTTATATAATCAATCGATTACTTTCTCTACCTGTTATTTATAATTAAAAATTTTTTTTTCCCAGCTCACGGGTCATCCATCAAGGCACCGTGTATTGAGGACAGTAAATTTTATAGAAATCCAAATACATTAGCTCACAATGTATGGTCACCAAATGAATGTGCCAAATATTATTTATGTTTAGGTAAATATTTAATTATATATAAAATTGTAACCGTTTAACAAAAAATCAGTTACCAATAGTTGGAAAAATAAAAAATTTCATGACAAAGTTCAATTTTATAAATTATAATTAAAACTATTTTTATGCTGTTACAAAACTAATACTTTCTTCGTAATAATTTTTTTTCGGTATCATTATACGTGTTTTAAGTGCAGAAAATTTCTCACAATTGTTTGTCAAAAAACTTTCTCAGCATACTACTATATATATGTATATATTTATAAAATCACTATTCAATACAATGAAGAATTATACGCAATCTAATTTATTACAGACAATGAGGTATTTGAGTTTAAATGCTCAGAGGGTCTTCTGTTTGATATCACCAGGCAGATATGCGACTTCAAAGCTAATGTAGAAAACTGCGACGTAACATCAGGTATTTACCGTTGTTTGGTTTAATTTAATTAAGCTTTCGTTCACAATCGAAGCTTTTGAATGGTTCATCTATAGTAACAAAAATTAATTAATTAAAATTTAATCAAAATTTCTCCAGAGCGCCTACCACCTAAGCCATTATTAGAAAAAGGTGATTGTAAAGACGGCACACTAGCTTGTGGAGACGGTACTTGTCTTCCTAGTTCTTATTTTTGCGATGGAAGTGTCGACTGTATTGACGGTTCCGATGAGGGCTGGTGTGGTAAATTTTTTTCTTCTATAATTTTTATTGCATAAATAGAACAGTTGTATCATGTTTTTTATTTAAAAAAATTCTAAATAATTTTTTTTTTAGATGGACGTCCTGATAAAAATTCAGCGACAAATTGCAATCCTCAAAAATGTCATTTACCAGAATGCTGGTGTTCTCACGACGGAAAACAGATACCAAATAATTTAACTCATACCGAAGTGCCACAAATGATAATGATAACATTTAATGACGCCGTTAATTCAGAAAATTTTGATTTCTACAATAGTAAGTTTAATCGATGCTCATCTTTTTTTGATTGGCTATTCCGTTCATTTCATTTTTTATATCGTTTTTAGAGTTTTTTAATGACAAACGAAAAAATCCGAATGGATGTCCCATACGGGGAACATTCTACGTAAGCCATCAGTACACTAATTACAAAGATGTTCAGTATCTTTGGAATAAAGGTCACGAAATAGCTGCTCATTCAGTAACGTAAGTGTATCTTCATTAATAAATTCCGGGGAAAAAAATATTTAATATTTAAAAATTAAATAGTTTAACGTTTGGTCTATCCAAAAATAAATAATAATTTACCATGTTATTAAGTACTATTGGATAGAAATTTGGTGAATAAAATAATTTTTATTTGATTATTAAACAGACACCGCGGACCAGAAGAGTGGTGGTCACTGAATGCTACAATAGAAGACTGGTTTGACGAAATGGTAGGCGTTGCAAATATAATAAATAGATACGGGGGGGTGAGAATAGAAGATATAAAAGGATTAAGAGCGCCGTTTTTGCGTGTCGGTTGGAATCGACAATTTTTGATGATGTCAGAGTTCGGGTTTGTTTATGACGCATCTATCGTTGCTCCATTTTCTGATCCACCTTTGTGGCCATACACACTAGATTACAAAATACCGCATCAATGCGGGAGTACGGGTCAAATGTGCCCGACAAGATCGTACCCAGGATTATGGGAATTGCCATTAAATCAACTTCTCTCTGGAGTATGTAAATATTTTTAGTTTTATTTTTTATCTAGAATTGCTATGATTTTTCCGTAGTCAATAAAAAATTTTTTTAAGGAGTACACCTGTAGTATGGTAGATGATTGTCCAATAAGTTTGTCAGGAGAAGAAATTTACAACATGTTAATGTTAAATTTTAAAAGACATTACGTGAGTAATCGAGCACCGATTGGTTTACATTTTAATCCAATGTGGTTTCGTAATCCGACAAGCACTTATGCTTTCAGTGTGAGTATAAATTTGTTAATAAAAATAGAATAAAAATTATTATTATTATTATTCTTAATTGTTTGGTGTCGTGATTGTTTTTAGAAATTTATAGACGACTTGCTGCAATTACCGGATGTCTATTTCGTAACAGGTAATCAAGTTATTGATTGGATGAAAAATCCTACGTCTGTTACAGATTTGACGGATTTTGAACCGTGGCTGTGTGAAAAAAAATTCAAGCCCCATGAAATTGCATGCGAGTTTCCAAGTTCTTGTAAATTGCCGAGCCGTGTTTTGAAATCATACAGATACTTAAACACGTGTTTCGACTGCCCCAAGCAATATCCATGGTTAAGAAATGAATTTGGCGCTGAATGAAATATGGACCTTTATAAGTATTGATTGATTCACTATAAATCATAACACGAGTATTTTATCTTTTCTTTAAATTATATCGGAAAATTTATTTACAGAAATTGTATACTAGATGTTGTAATTTGTTTGCTATAGATTGTACATATGTTTTTTTTTTTTTCATTTAAATTATTTTTAAAAAATAATGACAATTATCGCATGTTACTGTTTTTAAATTTGTTTATGTAGATATAAGATTGAAACTTGTGTTCAAATTTTAGTCATGTCAAAACAAATATATTGATCTTAATTATAATTATAATTAAATAATTTGCCGATTTTAAATTAAGTTTTATTAACAGAATAGCTCATACCTTAAATAAGGATTATTTTTTTTTTTATTATGATAATACCTCGAATATTTGAAAAATAAACCAAAGAACATTTGTTGATTATCATAGAAAATCAACATAGTATTAATATTTCACTTTTAATTGATAATAAAAATAAAAAAAAATTTTTTTTTATTTAAATATTGAAAAAATAGGTAAGTAATAAATTATTTGTAATCGTATATTGGAAAATAGAGTAAATTACAAGTTTAACTATCTTGTTGTATGAAAGGATTTGGTATAGACTCCATTCCATCAACAGGGCAAATAAGTACAACAGAAGTACCTCTACATACAACTAGTCCCAGCATTCTGGTGTCCTGATTAAGCTTGTAAGGATCGTCAGGGTCTGAAAAGAAATTCAATTCAATAATTTGTAAGTACAACTGAGTAAACAAATATTTGTTTATTCGTAAAATGATTTATAATTTAATAAAAATACCTCTTAGATACTCGGTGGTATTGTCAAGAACGAGATTCAACAATGGATCATAGCCTTTCAAGATACCAGCAGCTTCTCTTCCACCAGCAAATTTAACTCGTATATTTTTCTCAAGGTATTTTGACAAGTCTAAAATACTTTCTTTCCTCTTTTTTTCCTTGTGATCTGCGGTTTGTTGCTGAAAATAAAATTATAGAATTCATAAATATTAATTTTATTTTGAGGTTATCACGCGTCTTTTTGATATAAATTTACTTTAAAGTCATCGAGTATTTAAATTTAAAGTTACTCTTTATTTAATTTAGTTTATTAAAATATATGAGTTGATAATTGTGTAATTAATTTATTTTCAATACTTACAGACATATTTTATGAATTCCGATACTTATTTGTTGTCGTAGGTTAAACGTCTTATGCGGCTTTATATTGTTATTATTATTTTACAAGCGGGTAGAAATTTCCTATTATGTCACTTGGAGCAGCACTGAAGTATACAAAAGTTTTCGCGCAAATTTCAAAATACCTCGCTGGTTTTTAAGTATAAGAAGAGCTCACTTTAAAAATTACAGTAAAATTACAAATGCCAAAATTGAACAATTTATTAAACGAAAATTGTTATTAATGCTTTGTTTTTTATTTGACCGTAACTTTTTCTTACTCCTCAAATTTTTTATTTTGTATGATTGAAAACGACAAAATAAATATCAGGAGTGATACCTGTATACATGTATACACATTGTTAATGAATTAACAAAAGAAAAAAAAACACATGAAGTATATATAAATAGTATATAATACATGATCAGATGCTCGATGACATATAACTTTCCACATATCAAAGGTTTTTATCATACACTGAAAAAAAAAATTCTTGACTAGAGGGTAAATTATTTTGGCTCAAGAAAATATTAAAGAAGATTGAAAATTTCGTGAATGAAATCAAAGTTTCTTGAGCCAAGAAAATTTCTTCTTGCTCCAAAATAACTTTTGTCTTCCTTAAAATTTTCTTGGTGCAAGAAGTTTTTTTTTCTGTGTAGAAATTTTTTCAAAGAGTTTACGCGCGTACTCATTGTTACAATTTTTTTTGGCACCTTTATCTCTCTATAACGGCCAACAAACAATATTTGATTACACAAAATTTTCCTAGGGCTACTTGTAATCCCCGTAAGATCTGCACATTTACTGGCTCGGAGTAGGTTGACGCGGTAAATTAATTTATCGCTTTATATATATATATTGATTGAATTTTATTTTCAATTAATATTAACATATATTCTTAATTTTTAATCGCTTCAAATTATTTTAATGTACCAATGGAGTCTGTAAAATCTGTTTATTTTTTATCTTACGTATTTATGACCATATCCTTCAAAAGAGGACACTGTTATATAAATCATACAAATAAATCTGACGATATTATCATACTGCACTGAAAAAAAAAAAAAAATAAAAATTATGTCCAGACAAGGATTTCTTGACTTCTTTACTCAAGAATTTGTTAAAATAAAAAATTTAATATATTAAATAAAAATTATTTAAATCAATTCGACCTCTTCTTCAAACAAAAAGTACACTCTCGGAATTTTTAAAGTGTCAAGAATATTAAATTTTAATAGAAATGTTTTTTTTCTCAGTGTGCTAAAAGTAAATAGAGTATTTATTCATCCTCAATTGATGCGCGTTAACAAGCTGGCTTAAATTAACAAGTAAAAGTCATAACTTAACCATCAGAATAAACAAAAACGAAAATTAACACGGTTTTTTATCGCCATCGCAATGACAGTAGTCCAGAATTTCTGATTCATTCAAGTCACATTAGTTCTCAAGATTTGTACCGCCTACTTCTTAACCAAAGGCGGGTCCTATCTCTATGACTCAGTACCGTATCCCGGTATTTTTTATCATTATTTTTCTCATCTGGACCACAAACTTTGTCCATAATCTTGAACAAGCCAATCAACGTCCAACTGTATAACAAAAAATCTTTTATGAGCTCAGAATATCAATGGTTACAACCTGGTACCACAAAGTAAAAGATCTAGATATATCTTCAGAGAAGAAATAGTTTTGTGACCCCCGGTGGGAAGCTGTAGAGAACTTACAACAACTTTAAAAATTTATTTTTATTATCAGAGATTCCAATTAACGTCCAATTCCCTCTTGTTGTCTCATACTGAGTCCTCGAGCTTCTAAAGCTAACTTTTAATCAAGACTTGTTTCTCTCCAAGTTTTTCCACTTCCACTTCCACCTGCAATCATGCAATCAGGTAGTCAGGTATGAATCTGTTGGGCTCTCATTATCTTTAGCTACGTACCTGGGAGGCGGTGGTAAGATCGACACGACAGAGACTGAATCTAAGTGAGCTCTGAAGAACAGTATTACGGAGGTTCATACGAGCTTACTCCGATCTCGCTTACCAGACAAACAGACTACGCGTACGCGGTCGTTCAATTAAAAACATTTATTTTTAATTGGATATTTATCAACTCTTCGCTTCCTTTTTTAATTTATCTTCTTTGACAGATTTATTTATTAATCCAAGTTCAACTTTTATTAAATTGCAACAACAATGGATTTATTTTTATTGCTGTTATTCAATAAATTTTAACTTCAATAATTACTATCACGCGGGTAAATATTGTTGTCAAAGGTGTAAACACCACGGAGTCTGAGGAAGACTCTGAAGAAGAAGAAGAAGTGGAGGAAAGTGTTAAAAGCTTCTTTTGGTTATTAATTTATTCCATCGTAAAGTGAAAGTATTGGTGTGTGTAATTATTGTGAAATGTTTTTTGAACAAGCTTGGATGGATAACAATATTTATACTTGTAATATTAATACTAATACTAATGATAATAAGAGAAAAAGTAATCTCTCGTCATGTTCGTTGTGGTTAGCAGTTATTGTTTTAACAGTGACAATAAGTGAGCATGTGGTACCAGTTGGGTCCTCGCGAATTAGCGGACTGTACGTGGATAACGGACAGGACCAAACGGTTGTTCACAGGGTGCTGACCAAAAGGGAAAAACGAGACGTCGAGCACGAAATATTGAACTTGCTTGGGCTCCCGGACAGACCTCGCAGTGTTATCGGTAAGGTACCGCAGGTGAAGAGGTCAGCGCCCAAGTTTCTGCTGGATATTTATAAAAATGCGCTTGGTGAAGACGAGGATGGGAAACCGGTCGCAACGAGGCTACATAAAACCGACGGGGAGTTCGACCTCACTGGCCAGGATCTCAGGGCCATCGACCAGAGCGATGTCATCATGACATTCGCTGCGCACAGTTGAGTACTTCCTTCAATCTTCAATAGTTTATGTTTTATTATTGCCATTGACATTTTCTGTTTTTAAGCATGCAAATATAAATCATTTTTTGTGTGATATTTTATATTTATAGACAATAATGAGAGATGGAGTTGCACCAACTTGGAGTTGTTTTTCATAGATGTAGAGAAAGTTGTACACGCAGATGATATATGTAATAAAATAATGATAAATGTTGTTATGTAATTTAAAATTTTCTTGAGCAATATGATACATACAACACAACCGCTGAATTTTCTTCGACATTAATTTACATACATTCATGAATACATAAATCCATTAGAGATAAATTTTAAGTTTATTTGCCTTTGATGACTGAGATTGAATAAATTATTATTGATTCGCGGTTTTCTCTCCAGTAAACTGACATAAAATAAATAATTGCTGGTGATTGAAAGAAAAAAAAAAACATTATCGTGATACAAGACATAGTATATGTATTCTTGGTTAATTGTTTAAATAAATATATATTCCGCGTGGTGATAATTTGAATAAAATTATCATAATTTATAATAAATAATTATTGTTTGTTGCTTAAATATTGAGCCGTTAAATTTATCCTCATGGATACGCGATAGTTATAATACTATATAAAATAATAAAAAATTAAAAAATAATCACACGTGGCTTTATGTGTGCATAATAAATTCACGAGCTATAACCATTATTCATTCACCTTGTGTCTTGTACACTCTGTCCTCCCTTTTAAAAAAAATTTCACTCGGAAGATAAATAATTCGATAAAAAATCGCTTATAAATCAATTCTCTTTTATTCAATCAGACAAATCATTAAGTTTTGTATTTTATTGTTTGCACAAGTAATAAAAAATAATAAACATGTCAATTTAAAAAAAAAAAAAAAAAAAAAAAAAAAAAGGCAAATGTATTGTGAAAAAATATATACTAAATATGTACATTTATATAGCGAATAAAGCGTTGGATAAGTTTAACGTTTCAATCGATTTAATAGAGTTGTTTCATGTGTGTCACAAATTTGGAAAAAATACAAATTTTTTTACACGAAACGAAATTTTTCTCGAGTGAGAATAATTTTATTTAATTAAGTGAGTTAAAAAAAAATTTTTACTTCATCTAAGTCAATTTTGGTCCTTCTATATATCTTTATAGATATGTGATGATGTATAAGCTTGCTTATTTAATGTGAGTAATATGTATAAGTAAAAGGATCCGGAAATTCTTGAGATGAAGATCGACAAGCGTGTTAGATATTGATCTTGCGGCTTTGGCGTTAACCGAAAATAGAGCTATTTTCGGTGGAACGTCTGCATCATCGATGACCAGGGAGATGAGAAGAGCCTTGGGGTGGGTTATTTGGGTGTATCCACACACACGTTAACTTTCAAACTAATAAAAGGTAAAATGTCGGCAAGTTTATAAAGAAGGTCCACTACAACATATATCTCGGTCGTAATATATTATCCAGCAGAGTTCGGGCGTGTAGTGAGTTGTATACGGCGAAAGGGTTAGGGAATAAAATAAAAAAATTTTATAAAAAAGGAATATCTAAAGGAGGAAACGAGGATTAAAAAGAAATAATAAGTATAAATAATAAAAAAAGACAGGAATATTGAGTCAATATCTTTTCCTTAATAGCTCGGGGTCTTGAAACATAAAAATGTCTCAACTTGCTCCTGCAAAGGTTTTTTTTAGTTGGTGGGTCTTTAAAACGCTTTTTATCCGTCGTTTTTTGACTCTTTAACTCTCAACGGAGATTAAAAAAAATATCCAGTATAATTCGAGGTAGAAAGAGAGAGTTTAAAGTTTAAAAAATGAAAAAACAAAAAGCATCATCTGAGAGAGATCCGAGAAAACGGTCCCGGGGGCCGAACTATTCGAGACCACCCTGAGTGCCTGAGAGAGCTCGTCCGGGTCTCAACTCACCTTTTGGCTCTTAGCTCTTAGCTCTTATACAGCAATCAGGTGGTGTGGTGTAGTCGTCTACCCGGGAATAAGAATGCGACCATACAGCAGCAACAGCAGCAGCAGCTACGGCAGAAAAAGAAATAAGAAAAACTAAAAAATTTTTATGCTCTTGTCTTATCCGAGCTGGAAACATTAGGCATTACTTAGGCACCACCCGGGGGAGCACCGTCCGGTTTGCTTGCTTTCTATATTCGGTCTCTTTCGAGGGGGCGGTGGTCAGCTAAGCGGCATATGAAACACTGAACACAGGATGATGGGAACCAACTAGCCTCTGACGATTTCACGCTGCGAATCCTCATCCGCAGCTCGTTATGTGATTAGGGACTTTTAGAATCTGACCTGCTGCATCATGATATGCTCCTCTTTGTTTTATCTTCTTTATTTTTATTTTATTTTATTTTATTTCTCTTCTATGCGCTGTGTTATTGTGGCTATGATTTATTAATTTGCCAAATGACCATATAAATCACCGTTACATTTGAATTTAATCATTACAAAAGATCATAATAAAAATCATTTTATTGTTTTATTGCATTTGATTTGGGTCTTTATTACTCAGGCTAAATGGATGGAGCGTGTTGTGAAACTCCAAAGATTGCACACCACGTTTATGTTATGATTGAGCAACAACCATACAATGTAACGTGAGACAGAATACATGTGTAGTTTTATTTTTTATTGTGTATCCATAGTTGAATGAAAATTTATTTATCAATGGTCTTTTAATCTGCTGTGAATGAAAGCATTGAATTGATACTTGGGAAACTTCAAATCTGAAGAATGTATCTTTTTTTTTTTTTTTTTTTTATTAAATATAATTGGAAGTTAAATTTATGGAAATAAAATTATTCTGATACGGATTTTTTGCTTACATCGTACCTATCAACATCGGATTTCACAGTAAATTTAATTCTCTTGGATTATAAGCTTGATATTCATTTTCAAGTTCGAGTATTAAAGATATACTTCAACATAACTGATTTAATAATCATATTTTATAAATGAGCTTGGATAATTTAGTTAATAGTAGGGAATTGCTTAAAATTTTTGTGAACCTAAAATTATATTGTATATAATTTTAAATCTTCACTCGTTCGGAAATCTCTAAAAATTTACATAAATAGTGATTTATATCCCGAGTTTTACGTTAAAAATTTTTTATTTAAAAGTTTTATTGCAATTCTAAAAAAAAAAAAATATCCTTTGATTTTCACCAAAAATATTTTTAAAGTTGTCCAATTTTAATTAGTGAATTTTCTAATAAATGTTTCAATTCGGAATATATAACAGATATTTTAGACTAAACTAACAATAGAACTTGTTGTCTGATTTGCAGATCATCACGTTCCTGGTGTGCGGCACGAGCGTGGCAAAAGGCTGTGGTTCGACGTGTCTGAGGTGCCCCCCGGAGAGCACATAATAGGCGCCGAGCTACGACTCTATCGTACAATGGAAATTAAACATCGGAGAAATCGCGGTTCACTTATGGTCACGGTGTATCGCGTTATACGCGCTGATGAGGGGTATGCATATTTAACTCTCCTTTTTAATATCTCAATAACTTTATTTTTAACTTTATACTTTCAATTACTTCCACTTTGCATATTTTCAAAACACTAATTATTTTTAGATTTTCTATGTAAAGATTACTCTTTCTGTTTTGCAAACAACTCGATATTGAAAATAATTTCTTATTACCGGATATTTAAAAAACACAATTTACAAAAATAAACCATTGAATTTTAAAAATAAGAACAAAACACCCATGACGAAATATTTTCTATTCAATGGATACCAAACTAGACCTTTTTACCTTCGGCTACCAAGAATTAGCTATGATTTTAAACATCATCTTGTTCTTCCTAATTAGACGTTCGAACATTGTAAAAAAACCTTCGAAATGTCTATACCTGAACCATACCTCTATCTCTTAGAGTTTTGATCTAAAGACCAAGATTTGATCTTGTGAAAGTAATTTCAAGGTTTTGCCCACCGACTGTCAATCACCTAAACATCTTTTTTTGGACCCATCAAAATATAGACAATAACAAATATATATATTTATCAAAATATTTGAATAAATCCTAAAAATGGTTTAGTTACAGTTGAATAACCTTGTCCTTCACCTTTCGTGTGGCCGCTCAAAAAAAAAAAAAAGAGAGCAATGAATAGTCTCGTCAAAGTAATAACACGACAGGAAACAATATTCCGTAAATTGAAATAAATTAACCAAGCAGACACTCTACTCTACTAGTCGGTAGCTCAACTATATATATACCGATGTCGTTCAAAATAATTTATCCTACGCAGTTGATGTACACGCATTGTTACGTCTTTGTCTTAATCTTCGTCTCAAGTCTTTGAGTCACTTGTAATATTAATGCGCAACATTTAATTAACGGTGTAACGAGACACGACGGCGACGTTTCTATTATTTTATACGTATATTGTTGTGTGCTCTTTATTTTAACTTGCCTAGAATTAATCTCTTATTTTATCGGTACTGATTTTAATTAAAAGATGATGTTATTTTATGCTGCTTAATTTTGTAATCCTTATGAAATACCTTTCAGATGTTTATTTATAATTAAATTCCTTTGAAAAAATAATTATAAACTTGTGCGAGCTTAAATTGTTTATTTATGCACCTAATTGACTATTTTTTTTATAATTATTTATTTATTTAGGAAGAAAGAATTACAATATGTTGATTCAGTCAACACGACTACTGGAAAGGAAGGTTGGCTAACGTTAAATGTTAGCGCGGCACTTCAACACTGGGTAAATAATCCTGAAGGAAATCGTGGGCTTTATCTTTCCGTTCATCCGGCAGATCGGTCTGGTAAGATTTTTATTGTTATTATTATTAACAAGAAAGATCTAAACAAATACTAATATTTTTTCTCATGTCATTTAAAAGAAGAATGTTTGGTATTTCTTCAGGGAATTATCAATGAGTCATATTTTTTGTCCATCTATTAAAAACTAATAAACATTATTTTTTTTTTTTACAATAAGTAAATTAACTATGCTAATTAATTCACACGGGAATATCAAAATTAGCATACCAATAAATAATGAAGATTTGTTGTTTATGAAAATAAAATTTTAATATAATAAAATATATTTTTAAATTTGCCTAATAGATTTAAAAGTAAATGTTTGTAGATGACAAGACGATAAAACTCAATGAATTAAATTCCGCCACCGAATCACCGGAGAAAGAGAGATATAAGATAACAAGTTGAGGCAACTTTATACCGTCAACTTTATATATATATACATATATATACAAGATACGATGGGATGGATATATAATAAAGTAAAAAGGGGCTTTGAGGATCGTAGATACTATTTAGGATCAGATAAGAAAGTGGATACACCTGTTGAGTGTATCCGCGACTTAACTCGCGACGCAATCCCACTCATTGTTTATATGCCTGAGTAAAATCCTATCCAGCATCCTGTCCAGTTATTTTTAAACTCTCAATCATTGACCTTAACAATAATAAACAAACTCACTTGTACTGCACTAGTATATAGTTGTATAGTTTTAAATAAAATATACAAATATATACGAGTTTTAAATGAATTCAAGTAACGGGTTGTACGAGAAGAAATCAATTTGCCACACCTAAACAATTTTGTCTCTACTCTCTCATCGATCTCTCTACTTTGTCTTTCTTGTAGATATCTTCAGAGCTACCTCTCGTTATTCGCGTTGCTTCTGTATATATAGATATATTCGTTGATGAACCCCTCCAGGTGACTTCTGGTAACCGGTTTACCTTTGATCATTCAATATACCTAGACATCGGTACACAATATATCCTATAAGTCACATACTGAAATATACCAATATTGTTGTGATATTTATAAAAATAGACGCTTCTAGAAAAATAACAATCACGGTAATGATATTATTAACCGATTTTATTCTTCAATTCAATGTATGAATAAAAATAATTTTCATTTCTTTTTATGTGCTCCACAATATGCATTACTTGCATCGTTTAAGCTAGCTACATACTTTCGAAAGCTAAAATCTTTCTTATTTTATTTTATCGGCTCAAGTATTCGAGGTATTTAAATATCACACTTTTATTGCCACCCACGTATTTAGATAATTATTCATTTTCTCACACAGTTTAATATCTTATCGAAATTAAGTGGTGCTGAGAAAGATATCTCTTTAATAAATTAGAAAATAATTTAGATTTTTAATTTTCTTCAAAATTTCATATCATATGAGATACTTTTTCTTTTAAAATTTGATGACTCAAAAAAATTTTCTTTTCAATATATATCAATACTTAAATGAACACAATTAAATTTTTATTTATAAACTTTTTTTAATAAACTTCTTATAAAAAAATTTTATATAAGTTTTGAGTTATAAAAAAATTAGAATTAATTACCATTTGCCAGGTGTGATATATAATTGAATGTTAGTATCATTAATATACATATTAATAATTAATAACTAACTTGACTTATGTATATATATAAATATAGATTTATAAATAGGTATGTTAAATGATTTTATAAATAAATGTTATAGTATATTATTAAAAATTGCGTATGAAAATTCGTCGAAGAGAACGTATCAAGCAGTATAAAAAACCGCAAGGGTGTTGAGAGTTAACTCTTAATAGCTGATATTTATATGAAGGTTGACTATTAATAACCGTAACCATGCACATATGACGCTTTGAAATACTTGTAATTATTCCTTACACATATTTCTATCTGATGATAATAATAATAATAATAATAATAATAATAATAATAATAATAATAATAATAATAATAATAATGATAATAAAATGTTTAAAGCGTAAATATTATGTGGTGTATAATTATAATGCAATTTCACATGAAATAAACTATAAGATTATAAACTATTATCTGTAATCTCAATTATAGGCTTAAGACTGCTCAGGAGAGATAAATAATACATCAATCACTGTTATTTTTTAAGTGAGACTAACTAATGAATGGAGAAAAATTGTAATTTATATGCCTTAATTTGACATAATAATTTGATTATAGTGCATGAAATGAGGCCGGAAGACGTTGGCATCGTTGGATTTCGCGGCGATGTCGACAAGCAACCGTTCATGGTTGGATTCTTCAAAAGCTCGGGGATACGTGAGAAAAAAGTTCGGCAAAAACGTGACGCGAGGAGACGAAGGAAAAGTGATGCTTCACCACTTGATTATCGCAATCCGTATACGGGTAATAAATTTTATTTTTATTAAATAAAAATGACTGACGTAATTCAATAATGTTTAAATTAATAAAAAAAATTTTTTTTTTTTTTAGATCCGACTATTTATAACAGTCGTACATGCAGAATTCAAACGCTGTATGTTAGTTTCCGAGATCTGCAATGGCAGGTAATTTATGATAATATCTTTAATAAATGTATGAACTAGTTTGCATGACTGTTATTAATTAATTTAATTACTTATTTTTTCGTCATTTATCAGTGATTTTAATTAATTATTTAATTAATGAATTGAATATCTGTAGTAAAGTATAAATATTTATTATTATTTTTTTTTCAGGATTGGATTATAGCTCCGGATGGATACGATGCTTATTATTGTAGCGGAGATTGTAATTTCCCATTAAACGCTCATATGAATGCTACGAATCATGCGATAGTGCAGACTCTCGTCCATTTAGTCAGCCCAGGAAAGGTCCCTAAACCTTGCTGCGCACCAACTAAACTTTCACCAATTTCAGTTCTTTATTTCGTCGATGAGAGTAACGTCATACTTAAAAAATATAAAAATATGGTCGTGAAAAGCTGTGGATGCCATTAGATTTTATCTTTTGTTTAATAAAAATTTACAAAAAATGAAAATTGAATATTAAGATAAATAGAATGTGACATTTATAAGCGTACTTGATGAAAATTTGTTTAGTATTTATTTGAAACATTTATTCAACTCTGTTAATTAAGCGATTCAATTACCAAATTTTTAGACAATCCAAACATAAGATAATTAGGTAGGTCAGGTGCACTGAAAAAAAAATTAACTAGATTCAAGAGAAAAATTCTTGAACTGAGAAAATAATTTTGAAGAGTTTCATTGTCTTGAATCAAGACAAAAAATTCTTGAATCAAGTAAAATTTTCTTAAATCAAAAAAATTTTCTTAGTTTAAGAATTTTTCTACTCAAATCAAGAAAATAAAATTCTTCAAAATTATTTACTTGATTCAAGTAAATTTTTTTTTGTGTGACAAGATTTTAAATAATTACGGTAGTAGCTAGTTTTTTTTTTAGCAATATCAGTGTTTCAATCTGTCGACGAGTGTAGGACAAGGGCTTTTTCGAAGAATGTTCCATTTTTTATCTCTCCACTATAAAATGAAAGTGGTTAGCAATAGGGTCTAGATGTGAAAAGAGCAAAATTGCGAGCACACAGAAAGTACAGTAACTACAGCACTCAACTGGAGGATCCGTTACAGCCAAAGCGAAAAAGCGAAAAAAGAAAAAAAAATACCAATAAATGTGTATGCGAATAATAGAGGATGCGAATAATAGAGGATGCGAATAATAGAGGTAGCTATTATATGAGGTGAAGGACGAAACAAAGCTAGATTTAATTGTTGAAAGAATTCTACCGTGAATTTTGTGTGGACGACGAGAGATACGAGGTACAACGAATTTTATAAAATTTCAAGGGTCGCTATGGACGACAGCAAATGAATAAATAGTTGAGTTTGATCGCTAATTAAAGAAGGGGACAAAATAAAGAAGGGAATAAAATAAAAAAAAAGGCCATTCGGCAGCCGAAATGGAAGTAGATTTCATATCATTAAATATTAATTAAAATTACAAATATCTACACCAGAATACATTACAAAGAAATCTATATCATATTTATACTATAATACAGCCAATAATTATAATAATAAAACGGCTGCAACAGTAAAAACTGTTTCTTTTAAATCACCTAAAATGAGTGATATTGAAGCTATTTCCACTTCTAATTATATTAGTGAAAATTAAAGCTTAATAAAAGAGCTTTACGATGCATTTCACCGAATTTCGATATCTTATCTAGTTCAGTAATTATACCAAGTTGAAGTAGTAGAAACAGCAATTTTTACGATTTTCAAAATTTCAAAATCCTGTCATTTCCAAATTACTCGCCCGATTAAGCACATCTTCGAACTTAACCTTGGTATTTATCGATAGATGAAGCACGTTGAGTTTGAGAAGAATCGGATATAAATTGAAAATGCTATCGTGCTGACAAGCCGCGTTATATCGTATAAATACATACATATATAAACTTTTGAACGAACTACATTTTCTGACTCAGCTCGACAAACTGCTACAACAGTTAGATTTTTAAGAAATCTACTAATAATGGAGGGAATAAGCACACATGGAGAGATACGTAGAGCCTTTTAAAACACTGAATAATAATACAAGTAAAACCCCGATGATTATTATTATTATTATTATTGAAATATTTATTTAAATTTAACAATTACTGGGTGTCAAGTTGACTGCACAGTATTTATTTATTTTGAAAAATTATTAGTTAATCACTAACATTTTTTTCTCTTTATCATTCGTTTATTGCCATGTAGATTATAGATTATTTTTTCAAATTTATATTATAATGCTGTTTAAAATATTATTTTATTTTATTATTTAATAATTAATGTTAAAATATTATTAAGATTCTATTATAAATTACGTATACCAATATTTTTAATTTTATTTGATACTTTATAGATAATTTTTTCCTAAATTAAAATAAAATTAATTATAACAAAAAAATTATCATCATCAGGATATACAACAGTGATTACGATGTAAATAAATTCTCAACTATGTAAATACGTTTTTTATAAACGTTAAATCTATGTATTATTTAAAATGATAAAATTTACTTTTAATATGTAAAAATTAAATTTTATATTTTTACTTCAATAGCCTAAATATTTACATTGAATAATAATTAATAATTAGTCAACAACAAATTTAACTTGAAAATAATTATTTATTAAAACATTTCTTACATAAATTTACATTATTAAATACAGATAGGTATAAATAAACAATCAAATTTTATCCTGAGTTTAATTATGAGCTCATATGTAATTTTGAAACACAGTGTTTAACACACATGTTCAATTATTGTGATGATCATAGGTATAAAAATATATACTATTCTCAAGGAACACAATTTGATATTACCTATTAATACTCAACCCTTTTTGAGATCATACAAAAATTTCCAAAAGTAATGATAAAATAAATTCATGCCTATTGTGAGCAAGTAAGTGATGCCATCAGTAATTCCATTTTATTCAAAAAAGATTTCCCCTCCATTTTATCCCATTGGACTTCTTTGAATGGCCCGCACTGGTGTTCCCATTTACGTTCACGTACAACTTGCCCCGGATAGAAATCCGTTCTCGGGGAATGCGAAGTCGAGACTTGGACACCATTCTGAGCATTACAACGAACTGCGATCATACGGTCGCCATTTGGAGAAGCTAGAAGACAGCTTTTGGCATTGCCCAGTGGTTCAACAGGACCTAAACCGAGATGCGAGCTGTTTGCTAAAAATTGCCAACCCATACATTTGGCTAAATTTTGTGCCGCCAATATTTGATGCTGAGTTATCTAAACATAAATAAAAAAAATACATAAATATTTTTGTCGTCATAAATTCAAAAATAAAAAAGAATAAATAAAAAATGAATAATTTTAATAATAACTTGACAAAGCAGCAGATTACGAAGTTCTTGTGGCTCATAGCTCATGTGCATCACTCTGCCGTCTCTGCAGACACATTTGAATGTTTTTTCGTAAACATAAATGGCCAGGGAAGTACGACAAACAGTATCATAACCCTCAGTCCATATATTTATTTTAACACAGGCGAGTGTCGGTGTACTCAGTGCATTCCAGTGCGAAACAATTATCGGATCTTTTACATCTTTGGCGATCGAATCCAATACAAAGGCAGCGCGTCTTCTCATTATGTAATGTTGAGTTTGTTTGATTATTTGCTCTAGGATCGTTTGACTCTTGGTCATTTCCACAAGTTCGTAGCGATCAGCAGCGGTTGGCCCAGCAATACAGCGGCGTTTGCTCGGCCAAAATTGACCCGACGACGGATGGGGAAAGGAGTGATGGCTATTTTTATAGTGAACTTCTCTTAGCAATTGATGAAGCGAGTGCTCAAGGACGTGGTCATGTTCAGCGGTGTTTGTTGAAGTTGAAGGTGCGGAGGTTGAGGTTGACGTAGATGCTGATTTTTTATTATCAGTAGCGCTGTGACCATGACACAGTGCAATTACTAAATGAATATTTGGAAAAATAGATGCTGTTATTTGGTTACCGACTACCAAATGTGGAATTGATGCATGTGACTGTATCGCTTCGCGCGCTAATTGGTTGAACAATTCCTTGCAAAATAATACATTTTGCGCAGCTTCTAGCTTTTGTTGCCAGTCCATGTCGCTGTCAGGTTTTGCTGTATTCGAAGGCGATAAATTTAAATTGAAATTGCACAAATCTTCTTGGTCTTTTTGGCACAAAACTTTTATGTAAGCAACGCCTTGCAATTCACTTGGAATAGACACCCGGAGTGATGAGGTCTTTGGTGGTGATAATAATGTTCCTGATTGGCTAGCAGATGGAGAGCTTGATTTCGGAAGGCTTGTTGCATTTTCATCGTCGTCTGCTTTAGTTACCTCAAATATTCCCGCTTGAGCATATTTAGAGCCAGCTGTTCGGTAACTTAAATCACCAATTATTGAGTTGGATACTTTTTTCAAACGCCAATTCTGACGGAGTCGCAGTAACTCAACGTGGAACTCAGAAGTTGATCTATTCGCGGCTACGTCATTCCGGCTGTTTTTTAGCCGTTCAACAGCACTGAACAAGACACTGGTTGCACCCTCCAATGCTTTTTTACTTGCGTAAACATGAGCCATTGTCTTCTCTTCTCTTGTAGGATTTAAAGACGCAACTGGATCCAGTACCATGTATCGTTTCTCTTTTACCACCGCCAGGACATCATGTAAAACACATATCTCTGTATATGCATTTCTATTTTCAAAAGAAAAATTATTTATTAGAATTTAGTAAATAAAAAAAAAGCAGTCACTTAACCATTTTTTAATTTTTTTTAACAAATAAATTTTTTCCAAAAAATTATTCTAAAAAAATTGCATTTTTTATTTTTTTAAATTTCTACATGTTAATTTTTTTTTCTACTTTTTTTTGCCATAATTTATTTATTTAAAAAAATTCTTAAAATTATCAAATATCTGCTAAATTAATTTTCATGATAGGATAGTGAACTAACGTACTTTAATTTTGTCCTTATACTATCGAAGGGTAGCAAAGAACTTTGAGACGAATCTTTGGAATCTTGTTTATTATAGTTTTCACCATCTTCCCCAGCTTGATCATCATTTATGTCATCGGTATCCGAAGTTGAGGTATTTGTTTTGTTGAAATCTATTTTTTGTGCAGTTTTTGCTAAATTCTCCGAGAGTGTAAGTGGTCTAAAATGCAAAACAATTATAACAATAAAGGTATACATACATACAACAAGGTTATACATTGTGAAATATAACTTTTACTAATAATATGTATATGCATAGATATTTTAAAATTTATAAAAATAATCTTACGTTTGATAAATTTCTTGTCCATCGTAAGTGATTTCTTGAATTTGGTTTTCACATGGAGCTTCCACAGAAATGCTTATTGATGTCACCATTGTAATTACAAATTTAGTTAATAACCTTTACACTTTACACTCCCGATATTATAATTAGTTTGCAAATAAACAAGAAAAAAATTTATTTCTTTGAATAATTTAAACCGTTCAAAGAAAAATCGGCGCATAAATTATTGATAATTTGCAAAAATTCAGAAGTTTATTGACATAAATAAACTTTTTATCGACTATCAAATTGTAAGCGTATAAACAACACATAAATACATGACTAAAAACATTGAACCTTTCAAAGAGATTTTGACTCTAATGCCATCTACATATACATGAAATTGAAAATTTTAACACTCGCAAAACTTAATAAAGTAATCAATTAATTTCTTGAGTATCAAATACTTGGAGTAATAATCAAAGTACTGCATGAAATGTTAAGTAAAATTTCATTTTAAAATATAAATCTATTGATGACAGAAAAGTATTGAAAAAATAATTAATCATGCACTTGTTTGCTCACCATGTCAAGAAATGTCTAGAAGGCTCCACGCTTAGCTAGTATTTTCTGAAAAAAAAATTTATTTAATTATTAAACAATCTTTTTTTTTACATTTATCAAATGTAATTTACTTACCTTGACAGTCGTTATAATCTTGACTTCAACTTCGGGAAGAAAGATTTTGAACACTCTCGAACACTTCACTACACTTTACTAACTTTACTCACATATTTATAACTGTCACTAAGGAACTTGACACTGTAATGATACTAAAGTTAGCCGACGTTCAAAAATTTTTCTATTTTTTTTAACAATTAAATTGCAAGTAAAAAAATACTTTTAAAAAATTGCACGTATAATTTTTCAAATTTTCTACATGTGAAATTTTTTCTTTTAATTTTATAGTAACAATTTTTTCAATAAAAATAATTATAAAAATTTTCAGATGTTGGCTAATTAAATTTTCATGACACTGTAACAATTATTTTTACATCACTGTTATAAATAAGCAAACTTTTTTTTTAACAATTAAAAAACTTTTAGCAATCTCAGATGTATTAACATCGCAGTTTTTACTATGCGGCTTCGCGAAATAATTCACTACTCAACGAAATCAGTCCTTCTAATACTTCTAATCTGATAAATCTGATACTTGACTTCCCGGCCAATCAGATGCCGATACATTGCCATAAGAGTAACAACCAGTCAAAATGGCCGACAACTTCTATAATGTTTTTTTTAAAAGTGTAGTATTTACATAAAAACTACTAAGGAACTAATAAAATAATTTTGACAAAAAAATAGTATATTTAGAAAAAAAAAAAAAAAATAATTGAAAATATTTACATAAACATTATTGAAATTTATTTATATGAAAACTTGAAATTGTTTTACTTTCAATGTGTTTAAATAAAAATTTGTCACCTACTTTGACGATTATTAATTAATTATAAACAAGTAGTCACTTTTTTAATTTCATTTAATTGATAATAATATTTATTGTTAGTAAATTAATTTCATTAAAAAAAATATTTAAATTTCAATTAGTTCCATCGCGCATTAACAGATACCAGCTCAGTTGCGGTAAAGGACTCGAGGTGAAGTAAGTAACAGCAAAGAGCAGAAACTATAACACCCGAGCGCGATGAATCGATAGTACGCTGGCTCGAGTGCGTTAAATTTTGTCGTTCCAAAATATACAACACAACTATCGACGATATCGTTTCGTTTTTTTTCACAACGATGGTCGGCGAACGTGTGTTCTGTGAACATGGAGTATCATAAAGACTCGTATAATTATTCGCGTTGACAACAGGATTTTGTGGTGATATTATTATCACACTTATCCCATTAACGTACAGAGCGATCTATCTAAATCCATAAATACCAATTATTGCTTTATTTAACAAATATTGTCCTCAAAGTGACAATAGTGTGCTGTGTGTTGATCGTTGAAAAATAGTTTTATTATCAGTGTGTGCTATTTCTCCAAAGAGTGTTGTACATTGTCAAACATCATTGTGTTTATTTATTACTATTATTACAATAATTATTACAGCTATCTTTATTAAGAATACCAAATAAAGTTATCTCAGCAGCGTTTACCAGCCCCGTCAGTCATCCCAAATAATTATTATTTCATAGTAAATATATCGCAAGCAGGTACGCCCATTTACGGTTTCGCATTCCTTATTTTATGTTTAGTTTATTTTTTATTCATTACATACTTATTAGTGATTACTCATATATACCATAGTTAATAAAGAAAATATCTGTTTGCAGTGAGATATGTAGTTTCAGCGAATCACTAATTGATTTTTTTATCAACGATGACATTATGGATATTTGTATAAATATACACCAGGAGCATGTTAATAAAAAGGTATAGTGGCCACGAGGTGGACCTCTCCCTTAGCATTACTTGGATTATCTGTTATATATGTCTATACGTATGTATTTAATACACGTAAGTTGATTTCTCTTCAGCATCGCGGACAGAAGAGAATCGTGCCACTTTGGTTTGGGCGCAAAATCGATAGACGTTCGGTTCACATCATCACATTGTGTGCATCACTAGTTTATCTCATTCTTATTCTCATGAGTAGTTTTATTTATCAGAATTATTCAAAGAATATCTTCAAACTTTTTAATTACTTTATTTATAAATACTTCAACGATTTTTATTATTTATTAGTTTATACACAACTCGGCTTTATACTATAAAAACATAAATTTGTATCATTTACATTGCTTTCATTGATAAAATATTACTCTATACTTATCTCAGTAATTTTATTTTATAATAACATAAAAAATAGCAGACATCTAATACTTTGTGTGTCAATCAGTAATATTTTGATTAAATAAATTTTTTTTTAATTTAAAAATCAAAAATATTGAAAAAAAAAATTATGTTTTTTATAGTCAAATGTCAAAATTGCATCATTCTCGAAAATTTTCATATTAATTACATTATGATGCACTCTAATGCTTAATACGGTAATATAAATATATAAAAATAGTAGTTGCTGTTTAATTTACACGATTTCAAGGCCGTAATGTTATAAGTTTGATGTAATTGCGTGAGGTAAATAACAAGTACTATAAAACTTTTTAATCGAGGTCTATCAGTACTATTTGTGTTAAATAGTTCTACAGATACTAAAAATAATCACATAAATACATGTGTACATAATGTCATCGTTCGATAACTAATTACTCGAATCATATCTCAAAGACCCAGATATTTTATTAATTTTAAGGTAATCGACAATGAAAAAATAAATAAAATAAAATGTATACTTATTTATTTAGTTCTGAGTAATCGCAAGTGATCCTGAAGACAAAGGAATTGAAGATAAAATATATATTACAATGACTAGGTCAAGGACCAGAAAGATTAAAGGCTAGACGGAGTCCAAATTGCTGGATAAAATTTTGAAAGAAAATCAACTGATGATTCTGTGACCCACGTGAATGTGGGGTACGATATCGCGGTTATTCGCGACGAAGCCAAGGTCATCGGTGAGATCACCAGAACCCGGCGAGGAAGCCGTTGCTGCTGAGGAGGAGGAAAGGAATTATTATTACTGCAATAACAGCGATCCAGCGTGTAAAAATTTAAACGGCGTGCCTCAGGCCGAGCTGGCTGTCCATGTTTTCGAATCGATGGACCGTAACATGGGAGACGACCGACGTCCGAAGGGTGGTCCTGGTGATCATGGAGTTACCGATAATGAACACTTCTCCGATGGCTATGACACACGTCAGGTGAGTAATCATTTTACCAATACCTCTTATGCTTGTCTGGAGATAATTAGAGATTAAGTGGACGTTGACATCTAATTATAATAAATTCTGCAAATTATTGACTGGTAGAAAAATAATCAGTAAAAGTTCAAGGACAAATGCCTTGAACTTTTCAACGAATCATCATGTACATTGACAACCAGTTCTGAAGCTGCTTAAGTAAAAGATCGTGCTCGGAATTGCCTATGTACGTGTAATGCTGTGCATTTAAAATCACAGTTTGATGTCGTTATTTTCCAACACATAATCGTGGGTCTCGATGGCTTTCGAGCTTGAGACGTATATATGTGTGTCTATATTGCTGCAGCAATGCCCACTTCCTGTGGGCAAGGTTTTATAATTATTTATTTAACCATCTTGATACACATTGCATTGTATTACATAGGTGCCTTCTTGCACGTATGTATTTTCCTGATTACGCTATTGTGTTTATGGGTGCGTTTATTTTGTCAACATATTGCTGTCGTTAGTGCTACTATTGTCTATTTTATTTATAAAATTTATTTTCAAATGCCGGGATACATCGCTGAAAGAATTACAGGTTAATATTTTAGTTACATTCGTAAGAAATGTAAAATTTGCAACTTTGTAATACTCGAGATGCTGTATCAAGTCACGAGTCATAATAGTATCAAATATTTAGCTGATTTAAACTCAGTAGAAAATTTTTTTGTATACATAATAAAACGTTTGAATTATCTATGGGTTTATTTTTCGAAAAAAAAAATGAAGAATTTATTCTTAAATTGTCGCAATATCAAATCGATAGTCAGGTGACCTCATTATTATGACGAGTATTTGGCTATTGTCCAGATGGACATTTTACTGTCGTCATAATGATAATCCAATGGGATAAAACTTATTTTATTAATGTGTGAAAGTGTTTAACCAATGTTACTGCCAAAGTAAACTTTTATGGTATTATATTAAATTGTCAAGTTAAACATAAATTAAAAATTAAAGTATCATTGAATAACTATTTAATTTTACTAAAGATAACTTCATAATTAGTATTTTCACTTACACAATCCGATTACTATCAGATTATTCATGCTAAAAATTTATAATTCAATCTCTAACTGTATGTACATACTATTAAATTAAGTTTATAAATTATTCATGTAAATATTGCATTATATAGAAATTTGAAATTCTAAAATTCAATTAAATTTTTTATTTATCTTGAAGAAAATGAGTTTTCAGTTAAATTACTTTTATAAAGGCCTCGCCTACAAAGAGTAATACAAGTCTTTTGTACGAACAATTGAATATATCGAGAATCGATAATAATGTTCACTATTCATTCATAAAATTTTGTTACAAATAGTATTTATTTCATTTAATTTGATTTATTTATTATTTTACTTACACTGAAGTTATAAATTTTATATCACTTAAAAATTAAAAAAAACAAATTTATTATCAGCTTCTTATCTAAAAAGGAAAATATAAATCTTCCGTATCCTGTTGTATTTTGACGAGTAAAAGGATTTAAAAACCTAATATTTTAAATACACGTTTATAAAAAATGAATCATCTTTGGCTTTCTGCCCATACCGCGTCCATAAATTCACGCTTTCATTGATCGCTCTCAATGATTCATACTTGATACTTATCCATTAAATCTCTTTTTTATTACTTTATCATACCAAGCAAAAAGTTTATTCATTAAACTATTAGACAAAATTCATTAACAATTTTTTTTTTATTTCTATCAAAAAAGAACTATTTCTCACTCAACAATAAATGGAGTGTATGTA
The DNA here is from genome assembly GCA_905319865.3 of Cotesia congregata. Lineage (NCBI taxonomy): Eukaryota > Metazoa > Arthropoda > Insecta > Hymenoptera > Braconidae > Cotesia > Cotesia congregata. The sequence goes on from CAJNRD030001124.1 coordinate 19,635,662, forward strand.
GCAATAAATTACCGAGTAGAGACAAAATGTCCCTACTTAGACAATATTTGACAGAAGACCTCTTAGATCTTCTAGGAATTTACATAGTATTTACGTATAATAGTAAAAACACAACTGAGCACTGTTGTTAGCTTGAGAATCAAGGCTCGACTGGCACGTTCTCTTTAGAATTGTCTCCCTCCTCGACTACAACGTGTATTACTCCTTTCAGTACCTCCCTGAAGAACACCTTTTGTATATGATACTAGTCAGTACTCAGTTCCAAAGTAACCAAGCTAGAAGAGCTTGCCCATTTGTATTGACAGTACGTCGTTTTGACTTCTTCTTCGTCTTCCGTTTAGTCTTCGTGTTTTACACCCGGCTAAAAAATATTTAATCGAAAGTTATTATTAATAATATACAAATGAACTTCCTGGACTTTTCCTTCTCAAAACTTACCATGGATACTTATACTTTTGGATAAATATTTCACCGTGACGTGATATGTGTTGTGATGAAATAAAAAAAAAATATCTTATCTATGGTTTTAAAGTTTAAAATATTTGTGGTTTACATATATGTATTAAATATATTAAGTTATTAAATGGCAAGTGAAGTTATGCTTGCGTTAAGGACGACGCCAAAGGCGTCATGTGAAAAAGACATTGACGACGTCAGGGATTTATTCAGAAATGCTTCCGTCTCAACCATTTATGTGAGTTCTCGATTAGACAGACTTATTTTTTCCTACGTATTTTTTTATAGTTGACAACTGATTACAAGGCTAGACACAAGGTTCAAAAATAGACATCGCTTCTTTAAATATAAATCCTTTGAAATGAGAAACTAGGATAAGAATACCAGTACAATATTTCTGTGGAAAAAATTTACAATTTTAAAAATATCTTTTAGTCTTGATCTGGATGATTTTGACGTCGAGAATTCGAGTAAATAAATTATTAAGTATATTATTTATTGTATCATGACCAAGAATGGGAATGTCAAGGTGAAATTGTCATTCTTGCAGAACGGTCACGTGCAAAAATATATAAAAAGATGGTGGAGGAGGAAGAGACACTTGATACCTTATTTGATTACTAGTTAGACAAGTTTAATCTCCCTGGGAACGATAAAAACTTTTTTACAGTCATCAATTTTTCTACATTCATTTTGTTCATAATTTTTTTTAATAGGTACAGTTCAAGCTAATTACTCACCTGGTTCTTGAAATTTTGTTTGTTTTTCAAATGAGTTTTTTAGTACGCCAGTAATAAAAAGAAGCTAAATTTTCTTTGTATTGACCATAAAAGAAGTTGAAACGCGATAAGAAAAATTGAACAAGCCTTTACTTTGAATAGTGGTGTATTGTACAGTACAATAGAATAATAAAAGAACACAGAGAATTTAATAAATAGAGCAGGTAACCAGCTAGTAACATAAAAAGAATTTTTAATCCTCATTGCATGAAAGTCATCCAGTAAAAAGTATTTAGTAATATAAAGACTGTCGAGAATAAAATAATGTTTTAACCAATGTACTATCTATCAATGTACATTACACATATGTGGAATTATAATTTGTATTACAGTATTATTCGTAGAAAATTGTTGTAATGAAATTTCCTTTTAGGGATTAGGTCAAGATTAAATAATTCAATTTAAACATAAATATTTATTAATTCATTCAATTCTTAACTTTTTATTCGACATACTAATTTTTGAATAAAATTGTACGTAGGTGGTTACATTATGATACGAAAGGGCCATCGCTTGTTCCATTTCGACAAATCGTTACTTCCTGCAGATAAACTTATGATTTAAAAAAGAAAAGCCGCTCTTACTTTTAAAATTTTTACTCCATTAAAAATATATAAATTTAAAAATCGATTTACTTGTTACACAATTAATAATGGCTTTATATTTATTAATTTTAATAAAAATATATATATGAGATTGTCGAAATCGTGTGGGTTAGGAATGACGTCTACCTACATGTAATATGTCCAAGAAAACATTCGATTTCACTATCTCGATTATCTGGGCAATAATTTATAATATTAATAATAATAACCGATACTTATTATTACGGAAGTATCTCTTCACTTGTAATAATAACAATTTCATCTAAAAATAAGTGTATTAACACATACTTACATACATTGTTATTCATCCTATATAATTTAGGTATGAAGAAAATTTTTTAATAATATTTATTTCCGAGCTTCTCTTTGTGACATTTCTACATAAATTTATTTTATCTCTCGACAAGACACTAAAACACAATATTTTTTTTTTCTTCCAGTACTGTTCTCTTTGAAACATTACAGAGCTTGCGGTTTACTTAGGCATCAATAGTAATTTTATTTCAACGTTTTCATGACCGACGTTTTGCAGTCCAAGTACTATTACATGTTTTACACAAAGTAAAATGCTTTGCTTTGCTAACTATTAGAAAGACATGAAACAAAAAAAAAAGAAAAAAAAACACGCATCTCTTGAAATTAACAATACTTCAATTACATAAACAGATTTTATTGTGTGTTTACTTAATAGTAGACTATTAAAACTAAATAAAAATACATAATTATAAATTCATTGTCACATTAAATATTTTCGCTTATTATATATCCTAGTGTAGGTGTTACTCTAAAGTGATTTCACCTTGTATCCATTTCCATGAGAGTTATGAATTAAGTGAGAAGTTGATCGTTTTCGGATAACTATAATATAAACCCATTAAATAAAGAACAAGAAACATAAACAACAAATTATTATTTCATTCTAACGTGAGAAATAATTAAAGTTCATAAAATTCTGACAATACATATAGTTGCGTGGACTTTCCAAGAAATAAAACCCTGTGAATCGATTATATTAGTTTTCTCTACTCTCACTTTCATATTTTTAAAATAAGTGTGTAAGTTACGAGAAAGAAAAGCCCGTAGGCGTATGTGGGTGGTGAATAATCTTCCATCGTTTTGTTTTTACTACAAGATGTATATAAGCCTTTACAATTCATCGTTTTTGTGGATAAAATTCAATAATTTTTTACATTATTTTAAATGATGATGCTCGTGTCCCGAATACTTAAATGTTAACCCTTGATCCCAACCATTGATGATGTTTTATAAGAAATATCATGTTAATATTCACTTTAACTGTATTGGAGCAGTTTCTAATGAACTAGTTGAAGATACTAGGTCATATTGTATACACAATATGACATGACCGCACCTTTGTAGATGTATTTTAGTTATTAAGAGTATATTGCGATCGAACTCACTAATAACCTTTTTATTGGCTGTTAAAATTGACGTTTGTTTTAATTTTTTCTCTTTTTTATTTTAGAAAAATTATATTTATTTCCTCCAGAATTAGTTTTTAAACAGCTGTCAGAGCAGAACATTATTGACATTTTTGTGAAAAGTTATTTTATAAACCGGAAGATTTATTTGAGAAGCAATGACCTAACCAGCAACCTCTAGTCACGTGTTTCAGGTGTATAAATAGAGATTTACAGGCTCATCGTTTTACCTCCCAAAGTAGATAGCATCTCTTTATTTTTTTTAATATTTGTTTACCAATAATTTTCTATAAGATTTTATTTTTCTACTACAGATCGATATAAATTATTGACAAAAGTATAATCTTTTAAAAAATTTTCTTATTTCAAGAATACTTTAAATTACTGTTGATAAATTTAGATTTTTAATGTTTTGACGGGTTATCAGACATTAAAATTTGTTTAAATAAACTAATTACTGATAAAGACCGGTAGGTGGCTCATTTTAAAACCTTTTCGCTGGTAAATTGTTTTTCACAAAATATATATATAAGTGGCTTATTTTCTGAGGAAAAAAAATTATGCATACAAAAAACATGTCTAAGAGCAAATTAAACTTTTCACTGGTACAATATTAAGTAAACCGAGATTACTTAAGTAAGTAAATTTTGTTAGTGACGTTAATTAACTTCACAAATGAATAATTAATATATCTGCGGTACGTTTCGAGTGAAATTTCAGTAAATTTCTACGTTTCTCTTGACGTAAAAACTGTAATAATTAATAGCGACTGAACCACTTAACTAATTATTAATTAACGTACTGATAACTGTTAATTAAAACAAAAGTAAACGGAAGTTGGAGGTTATTTTAAAATAAATCATTAATCGTCCATGTAACACGAATAATATTTAATGTTAAGAATACGGTACACTTATCGATACATATATTGCCTTTTTTTCATCCCATTAGCATTGTACTGGTTTTAATTTGATGCATAATAATTAATAATATTATTACATCTCAAGTCATTGACCTAAAATTAATTATTGCATATCAAGATTAGAGTGATTCCGTTAGTTTCATACCTTATTTTTGCGTTAATTTCATAACAGCAAATAGAAAAAAAAAAAAACGTCCAACATACTATGCTATGTCGATAAAAAATCTTTTTAATAATCAACGTTAAAATTAATAACAAATAAGCTGAGTGATTTGGTAAATTAAAATTTACGGTTAATGAATTTAAGATGATTAGATGCGTAACGAAAAAGAAGCTCTCGTGGTATGATTTGAAAAAAAAAAAACGACCTTCTCATCTCACCGGTATCCGAATAAAAAGGAATTTCAATTTAAATACTTTTTGTAATCCTTACAGCATTAGAATCTATCGAATGTCCTTCCCTCTTTCTTATTTAAACTCTTCCGCGTTTATGTATGATGGTCCACTTTCACTTACTTTAGAGCAGCGTGTAGTAAGTACATTTGGCTACTTTGAGATTGTGTTGCGGTCATTAACCCAGCAATTAAGAATGAAGTTAGCAACGATGCGTCGCGCCGCAGCAGTCGGTCAAATGATTGCTTCTTTTCTACATCTTCTTCTCCTTCTTCTGTGTGGTTTAGTTAGCAATGATGAAGATAACCGTAAGCGAGAATTTACGATTACGATCTAGGCGCATGTTTCCGGATAGCAACTATGATTATTCATTTTTTTTTTATCAGCAATTACTTCATTTCTTACATATTTATATTTTCCTCAATGTATGTCAATATAAAATTTAAATTTAATAATTTCAACATTTTTTATTTTCAAATTAAATTTCATTTAATAATCATGAAAATTAAGTGAAAAAAAAAATTTTTGTTATTATAATTTAATTCCAAGCATAAAAAACAAAATTTTTAGTATATTTTATTATTGCTCATTTAAATATATTTATATGATGTATTAATACATGATATTTGTCTTAGCGGAACAACTTTTGAATGATTTTACTCAAGTGAATTATGTAAAATTATTATATGTGTACTTATATACTTTATAATTAGAGCAGTTTATTTCATTCATACATTTTTACAAGCAGCGTATGAAAAAAAAGAATACTAATAACCATAAATCACCGTCTAATTTATTATTATAATTGTATTTGTTAAATTAACAATGTGCTAGAGGATGAACGTCATTAGCAATTACTTGCACATTAGATTTATGGTAACAATGTGGTAAATACTCGTACTGTATGTCTGGTACAGACTCTTCGATTTCGAAAGCTTCAATAAAATTCTTATTCTTATATTATGTATTAGTTAGTATATTTTACACGAGAGTAACAACCCCACGTGAACGGTTAGCTTGATCATCGATGCGTAGATCGCGATCCACATACGAAACAGTGCGAGTTCCTCGGACACGAGCTTATTCTTTCTTAGTTGCTGTTTCTTTTTCCGCAATTCTTATTTCTTGTAGTCTCACGACGATGTTCGTTCAAAATACAACTTTTAACATTATGTTGCCTTTTTTTTATTGGTAATTTTAATTTTTTAATTAACAACAACGGTCATAATAATAATAACAATATTTATAATGAAATCTGCTGTTGAGTAACAAGTGATTAAATTAAATAAAATATTTGAAATCATGGTTAATTATTTAATTATTCATTGTGATTCCCAAGTGACCGAATGATTTGGATACTGAAGCTCATTTTGGTAAACACAATTATCGCTTTATTATTCATTGAATAATTTATTTAAAATATATTGCCTAATTAAATCTAATTAACATGTGATGTTATTAAGTTAATTTTGAATAACGGACTTGTCAGTTAGTATGCACATAAGCTATTTTCTCACTAGTTTATTAGTTTCTCAAGATTACGCTCAGTTAAATAATAAAAATCTACTAATATTTTCTTCTGATTATTAAATAATATTTAAAGGAATAACGGAAATCAATAGCGATCTCGAACTAGCCGACCTACACCTTAGGTGCAGCTTGCCCACGCGAGTTATCACGGTAACTTGTTAGAACGTTATGTTATACATTATAAAAATATTTTTACGGAGGTATAGTACTAGCCAGTCATCAATGATTGTTTAATTTAAATTTACCTCATAACTTGTATTGGCGTTGGCGTGTAGGTTGAAAATTATTTGTATCGAATTGTTTAGCTATGGAATTTCATTTATAATTACTGCTATTCATATTTTAATTTCTTTTCTGTCATGTTTAATGCTTATTTATTTATTTTACCCTAGAATTGTCAATTATATTGCGATACATTGCGTCAATGTTTTTATTTATTTTTCTTTTGATTTACCGTAAAATTATTATTCACTCGCAATTAATATTAAAAAAAAATAAATTTTCCTTTAAGTAATTTGATTTATTGTGTCATATTTAAACTTTGCTAAAAGTAAATAAAAAAAAAATATTTATTGTAGCTAAATTTACACTTTTTGAACAGTGATGAAAAAGTGTTAGTACTACAGCTAATATTACTATAAATTTTATAACAAAATACTAAGGTTACATTAAATTAAAAAAAAAATGTGCGTCACGAATAAGCTTAATAATAACTCACATAATTGCACATACCTGATATGAGAAAGGCAATGTTAGCTTTCATACAACTCGATCTCACAGCAGCAAACTGCACTTACCTTAGCTCTTTTTGCATCGGGATTGCTTCAAGAGTCAACATACCTATCAACCTATCAACCTACTCTGTGTCAGATTTCGCTTTACTTGTAATTTAACCAGTTGGAGGTTTTAGCAAAAATTTAAGTGTAAGAGTGAGAGTAATAGCAATGTATATATAGCTTGAAGATGAGGAAGACATCGAAACCCTGACTTGGATTTATCTGGATACCTTTGCTAATAAATAAGACTACTACTTTATTCCATGTATGCACTCTCTCTTGTGGTGAACATAAAAGTGGGTACACTTGAATGCACTATCTTCTTATCCCCATCACCTGCATATCTACTTATTATATCAGAAAACATATATATATATATATTCTGAGAAACTATTCGTAACACTTTTGAAACTTGATAATATCGCATTTTAAATGTTGACCGTGAAGAAAAATTAACTGACAGTAATCTCAATGTTTCACTTGTACTTTCAGTTATTTATAACACCTTTAATCGTTAAATCATTCATTTGGTCAAATTATGATTTAGTTAAATAATCATTATTAATTTTTCAACTAATGAATTACGTAGTTATTTAATTAATGATAAAAAATGCTAAAAGATGATTTTTTTGAAAATCGTAATACAAAAAAAAAAATTTTATTTTGTAAAATAATTATATTTGGTGCATATTTATCTTTGACGGTATGATATTTAATGGAATGTTTGTATCTTTTGCCGTGACGCCCTTCCCGATACCGTCAGTTAACGGTGACAACGTGTCTTTTTATAGTATCATCATTAACTTAAGTCGGCGTAGCATACATAAATACATACACTGATATATCAACTAGTATATAACTATCTAAGCTGTGTTACTTGTAAGGCACATAACAATCAAGGTGACGGTGAACATTAGTGACTTTGATCGTCCGTGACGGCTCCTGGAGTTCATTCATGCGAGATTGTACAATCTAAATGTAACATCGATCGAAAGTAATTCAACGAATACATCTGCCGCTCTACATTTTATTATAAACTCATCAATATTTTTATTCCACTGTAAACCATAAATTTTCAATTTTAAAACGTTCATTCCCTACTGGGAATTTTTTTATTGTACTGGCAAGGACGAGATATTTTTTTCACTACTATTTCACGGATGACGTACACGATGCTTGAATTTTTGCATTTTATGGACCGGTGAATTTTCTTTTTCGTTATGTTGCACATTTATAAATTATTATATTTATTTTATGATGTGATATGATCGTTTCATGTAATTTCTGAACTTTATACTGTAGTTAAATATTCTTTCTTCAGTATAAAACGAATACATGATTTTTCCTACGTTGAATATTCGTTAGACTAAATGTACTTGTATTTCTTGCAAGCTATAAATTATTAGACATTTAAATATATTCAAACAACATGATTGGATTTTAGGAAATTTTCTAAACTAATAAAATAAGTAGAAGAATTTATCAGATGTATATAATTTAATTTCTATGTAAATTAAAAATTAACATTACTTATTTACCAATACTAGTAAAATTTAATGTTTAAATTTTTGCAATGTAAATGAACTGTAAAGTATAACAAAATGATTAATAGCGTTGTGTTTTTTAGAAATTGTATATTAATTTCAATTGAAAGTCAAGCAATAATAAAATAAGTCGGAATTACAAAATTTTCATTTGCGCTCAGTTCTATAATTATGGTATTGTCTGTAAAAACTTGATAGGCCACAAATGTCTGATCCGCTGACCCGTTTTCAGCGACCTGCACGCTTTCAAAGTCAAACTCACTCAGTCATCCACGACCAAATGAGAATTATGTACAATAATAAATTAATAACTTCTCAGTGGCCTATTTCTTCATAATAACTACAGTAAATTCCGTCTAAAATATTCAGTGAAATTACATTTATCACTTTCTTCAATGAGTCTCCTTTAATAATTAACAAAAAAAAAAAGTATTAATAAAAGCCGAGTCAGTGACTGAATATGAATATTAATATAAATTTTAATATCACCAAAATTTTTAATTACTTAACAGAAAAGTCCATTCACTCCACAACAATATACACCATATACTTGCGCGAATTCACGTTGATTTACAAACACAAACGCAAACTACTTCCACTGGATCGATAATAATCGTATACCTGTTCTATTCGAGCAGCGACCCCCTTTACCAACTTTTTAACATGCCTTTGACCCCAATTGTCCTTATCTCATGATCAATCATCAGCAATAATATCACACCAACTGAACTCTTTCTTGAGAACTTTTTTATTTATTCTCAATCAATAAAATATAATTTTTTTACTCTCACCCCGCCTTCAATGAGATGAAATATTTTTATTGTTTTTACAGACATGATAATTTATTTTTTTTTAATTATTCCAGGCCAAACAACGTGCCTCCGTGAAATGGCTCCTCTCGAAGGCGTACAACAACCGCGTACCGGACAATCTACGCGAGCCTTACTATCGTGATCTGGAGGTAAGATATTTTTTTTTGGTATTATATTAAACTATTTTAATCAAAGATGAAAAATAAGAATGAAATCTTCTCTATTTTACAATTGCAATAAAAATTATCCGAGCTGTTTAATAATACTTATAAGTTTTTAAAAACTGTCGGAAAAAAAATCTTATAAAATTCTTGGCAAGAAATTTTCTCGTTGAACTCTTTTTAGCATGTCACTAACAAGTTTTATCAACAAAAAAACCCGCTGGGCATGTTGGGAAAGTCAGCATTTTTTAACATTAAAAGAGCAAGTGAAACTTTACCCATAAAATCGAGATAAACTTTAGTGATTATCTTTTACCAATCGATCGATCTTTTAACGCGTTATATAAATTTTTTGTAAAAAAATTTTTATTTTGTACAAATGGTGTCAATTTTTATCGTTGAATAAAATCAAAAGATGGCAATTGACTCAAATTTCATTAAAATCAATTCTAATTATAAAAAACACAAAACTGATTCGTGAGAATGAAGCAATGATACTTTGAAGATACTTAACGTTTATTTAATGGATTGTATATAAGAAAACTAAAACAATTAATGAGAAAATAACTATAACAGTCAGTAAAAGTGCACATGTTGCACCCACGTAAGACCTCACTTGCTTGGCAGCAATCCAATTAAACCAATCGAATTAGTTTTACGTTTGCACTCCAACATGTCTCTCCGTATAGTAAATAATCAGGGAGTTATATTGTCATCAATCGTGAGTACTTAAATCAAAATATAATAAATAATAATAAACACATCATAAATTAAATGTATCTTTTGGAAACATTGTTAAGGATGCACTATTATTTAAAAGTATTGTACGGGAAAAGTTTTTATGCAAATTTAAAATTTATGAATTTTTTACGGCGCAAGGTTCGTTAATAAAAAAAATATAAAACTAAATAGTGAATGCCAGTTAAACTGTAGCTATTATGTCAAAGTTTCATGTAACACTAAACATCCTTTGCTCAGAAGTTGTGTAAAAAATTCAAGCGGTGATACGATCACTGATTATCTTGGCACTAATCCAGCCGTTTCCTCTGTCTCCCAAGCGACCATCAGAATCAATAGTATCGCTTTCAAATTATTAAGTAATTGCTGCACTATTCTGTACATTACTCTAATTAAAGTGTTTTTTTTTTTTTCTGTTTTAGGATCAAGAGCATTTAAAACCACAAATTGTTCATTCGTTATCAAATGCTGAGCTATATTGTCTTGCATTGGCGAATATTTATTCGGACCCGAATTACCACAACCAAAACCACTGGGGAATATTGCAAGCGTTAGCGAGGAAAGGTGTCTATGTAGCTGAGCCTAATAATTCTCAATTAACTGAAACTATTCTTATTCAAAATTCACCATTGAAAATGGTAATTATTATTATTTTTATTATGATTTATTTATTTATTTAAATTAATAAAAAATACTACGGGAAAAAATTTATTTAAAGTAAAATAGGAATTGTTTTTTTTATAAAATTTCAGTCTGCACATATGGCTGTGATAGAAGGTTTGATGGTCTTGTACGCGAAGGAAGTAGTGACAGGAGACCGTGTAGTGGCGGCGATCCGACGATTTGATCCTCAGCCAGAGATTGAAGTGCCTGGTGACCATGAAAAGGGCTTACTTATGTGGATAAGTCATGCCTCGCATGCATTAATCGCCAAAATCCAAACGGAAGAAGGCGCTGGAGACAAAACGCGACTACCTGAGTTACCTGCAGCCAAGGACTTTCAGTCATTGTGCGACGGTGTGGGTTTGGCTGCTGTTGTGGCCTTCTACTGTCCCGGCGAGCTCAACTGGATGGATATTAAAGTGTCAAAAAGACCCTCTGTTGCAGATGCACTCCACAATCTCTCACTTGTTCATAATTTTTGCATAAGATGCTTGCCCTACTCTATTTTTCATATGCAACCTGAGGATGTTACTTACATGAGAGGGTAATTATATTATTTCATTTTACGTTTGTCATTTTTATACAATTCGTCTGGAAATAATTCAAGGATAACTTTCTACAGTCAGTACATTACATTATATTACGATGAATTTAAAAATCACTGTTGTAAAATTTAATACTTTTTATATATAATCGCATAATGTAAGTTGTACTGAACAGTTGCTAAAATGTCCTTCAATTATTATCAGTGAGTGAATAATTTTATAAATAATAAAATATTTATCTTGTCAGGTCTATGAAACAAAATTTACTGGTTTTTCTCGCGGACATGTATAACGTGCTCGAGATACATCCTGTTAAATGTGTACGTTATCCAGGAGAGGAAAGAGCCTTGCAGTATCTCGATGGTATGGATTATTTCCACTCGACTCATAAGTATATTTAATTATTAATCATTAATTACTTAAACAAGTACACTTATTATTTATTTAATAAATTAAATATTAGTGTAAACATGAATTAAAAGAAAATAGAAATTAACTCACTAAATAAAGATGTGAGCACTTGCGTAAGTCGACACCGAGTCAACACGTTAACGCCTCAATGGCACATACTATACGTACGATTGTATTTATTTAACTTTATTGTTGTTATTATTATTGTTACTATGATAATATTATTAAAATTTCCACATGGGTGACGGTTTATTCTGTATTGTATGATCGGTGAAGGCTACGCACTCTTTTATTACGATTAAGTAAACAAATATTTCATTTACGATATAATGTAATTATTTACTGCAGCATTTTATGCGAAAATATCTTGACAAAGTTTACTCGTTAATCGTAATAAAATTTCGCTTTTTATCAGTGTCAATACACATTCGTACGAAATATTGGCGTGTATGAGTGTTGACTATTTAAAAAAAATTAAGTACAAGTCGCGCTAAAAAATAATATTTAAAAAATTAAACACAATTACTATATTACCGTATATTTTTATGGTCAAATCTTCTTGACGATATGAACACAACAACTCAATTGGTGTATCCGTCTTCTTCTCTCATCCGCCACCACAACTCAATCCTCAATGAACAATAAATATTGATACAAAACAATTAACTACCAATACCAATATCAATACCGATGTATGTGTGACGGTGTGACAATAATCAGCTTGCCCGCGCAATAGTCACGGGGTAGCTCATAAACGAAGTCTACCGCAAGCTATAGCTCCAATTCCTGATCTGAGAAGCAACCTCTCTGTGTCCGCGCCAGGTTTCACAGGTATCCGTGTGGTTAAAACCACGATCAAAACTATCTCAAGTTTTATAATTATCATAGGTGGTTTTTTTTTTTTTTTTTTTTTCATTTTCTTTTATAAATCCTCTTCATCGTGTTATTTTTTTCATCGCCATCCGTGGTTCTGTAATTCATTTGTATTACAACGGGAATAAATGTCTTGTTTTGTTTCTTCTATTCTCTTCTCTTCAAGCTCCAGATAACTGGGAGAATTTCATAAGTCATTTTTATTGACTGTTTATTAGCTTCTTTATCTATCACTAGTTACTCTCCCGATAAACCATGATTCAAATGCAATCATTTCTGTTCACTATCTTTGTTTATTTTTTTTAATGGTCATACTAATATAATTAGTATAGATTTTTATCATTTTAATTTATACAGATAACGTTACACTTTAATGAATTTTATTGATATTTTTAAAGATTAAATAACTTCATCGTTATTATATTATCAGTTATTTTAAAACTCAAAATATTCAAAGAAGTAAAAAAAAAAAAGAAAATTTTATAATTTATTTTATATGATATTTCAATCAAATAATTATAATTTGCATTTGAATAATGGTATTATTAAATCAATTGATGAGATGTTTTGAATGAGAAGAGAAATAAATTTTAGGCGCACAGCTTGTTACTAATATTAATAAGTATGGTTTGCTAATAATACATATATAAATATGTAAATATCTATATATACCATAATTACATGAAAAGTAGTTCTCGATTCATACTACATGACAATGAGAGTGTGCATGAGAGAGATGTAGAAGTGATGGAAATAAATATCAATAATACCCAAGATCGCGATTCATATTTTATTATTGCTTGAATTATTTTTTCGCTTTTTACTTATGGTTATTTTTATTTATGCATGTCGTTTTGTCTTATTTGCCCATTGTCATTACTCATTTAGTAGCCATCACATTTTTGTTTCGACCATTGTCAATTAAGAGTAAATGCGTTCAATCATGAGATGAGGTCAACTTCATTTTTCGTTAGTTAGTATTTTTTTGCGATCTACTTTTTTTTATTTATCTTTTTTTTTTTTTTTTTTTTTATAATCATATGTTCATTTTGTGTTTCAGTATAGATTTATCAACTGCGTGTTAGTAATAGCTAATTATATTTTAAGTATAAATTTTTGTGCTTGTTTACTCAACAAGCATAAAAATTTTCGCTTTAATTTTTATTTTAGGCTTTTTATTATTTATTAAAACAAAGATACTAGTAAATATTTATTTTTTTTTCTAGATAATAGTCATAGTAGTTAAGTATTTACTGGAATCTTTATCAATGCATTTTTTGTTAATTATTTTATTGATATTGAAAATGATTTTTTACTTGATTTTCATAAACTCCATTAGGTAATAAGCTTACTTTCACTTAATAATAATAATAATGAAAAAAATATTAAATGGTTCATTAAATTTTGCAGTTGGGAAGCCTATACCATCAAGCTCTGTAAGAAAATCACAATCGCTTCAACAAACGGCTGAAAGTCATTCATACGATGATAGGTAATATATTTCAATAATAATCACAATAAATATTTAATAAAAAAGTAATAAATTATTCAATTGCAGACGCGCCGGGTCTGAAGAAAATTTTATAGTACACAGAAATCGTGGTATCCCGACCCTGAGTTCTGTAATAGATGATAAATATAGTAATACAGCTGCTGGACGGCCGAGTAATTGGGAAGACCAACGAAGAAGTTCATACGCAGGAAGACGTTCGCGACGCAACAGTGTGACGGATGACTCCCAGTTGACAATCGAAAATTTTGGTGGATCACAGGACAATTTACATAATTTTGGATGTGTTCGAAATCCCGATAAAGAGTTAGTGCACACGGGTAAGCGCACCGCGACTGAACCCACACTTCCAGCACGCTCAAGCGTCCAAGACGCTTACGGGAGCGACGTCCAGAATATTTTAGCTGACAACGGTTACGGAAATGACGACCTGCCACCCACGAGATTACGACGACAAATTTCTAATTCTAATCTAAATAACTCAAGTCACAAAAATGTTTTACATTCCACGGATAATAATAACGAGAACACTGACGGCGAAATAAAAACAACAGCCAATACGAGTGCTACAAAAATGTCAAGTTTTGCTAATTTAACCCAACACAATTCGGAAAAGAGTATTAATTTTAAGTATACTGAGCAGCAAGAACATGACGAACTCAGTGCCAATAAAGTTAATTATAATAATAAAAAATTTGGACAAAGTAATGGTAATGGTATTGGAGAAAAGAAAACAACTTTTGCGACTCTACCTAATACAACAACGTGGCAGCAACAAAGTGCTCAACAGTCTCAACAGTTGGAACAACAATCAGCTGGTGAATTTTATTTATTTTTTATTAAATTACTTAAGAAGCTTTACTCTTGATTACTTTAAAATTTATCTAATTTTTTGAGTTTTAAATTAAAAAAATTTTCTGAAACTTCTTTAAACTTGTTGGAGTATTTATTTTTTTTTTTTTATTATTCATTATCTCATGAAATGTTTCTCCTGTTAACATCTTAGATTAGATTTTATAATACAGAGAATTCATAACTTTATATTTAAAAAGATAATTATTGAATATCTTACTGATTATTAATAAATCATTTCAGATGAAAATGGCGGTAATACAATGGTATACGCTGCGCAAATAAATAACATAAAAATGAAATTAGAAGAAAAACGCCGGCTTATCGAGAACGAAAAAAGAAGAATGGAAGTCGTTGTCTCGAAACAGCGACAAAAAGTAGGAAAAGCAGCTTTTCTTCAGGCTGTAACCAAGGTTAGCATTAACAACTTATTAAATAATAACTTTAATATTATTTTTATTACTAAAAAAAAAAAAATTATTGTCTGTTTAAAAACTCTAATATTTTAATATCTTCTTGAATTAATTGTGTGTGTTGCTAATCAATTATAATGCAATTATGTTTCTAATCTTTCAGTTTTACATTGCGGTAAGTGCGTGTTGGATGGACAGATTGTTTGTCGTCTCACAAAGTCATGCACTTATCAACCTTATTTATTGTTTTATAAAATATTCATTTTTTAATAATTTTTTTGAGTTATTTTAATTGGCTCAGGTTGCATGGTTTTATAATTAATTGATTAATTTTAAGTATTTTTATTGTTTATATTAGTCGCCGTAGCCAAGTGTAGAAAAATTCGCTTTGCCTAAAATTGAAAAAGAAATTTATATCAAATAAATAATAGTAAATCCCAAATTGTATAAAATTAAATTAGTAAATTAGACAGCACGTTTTTCACCGTCAAATTATTTTCCGTAGTCGCTGTAGTAAAAGTTGACGCTTTAAATTAATTAATTAATTAATTAATTAACTCACAAATAAAAATTAATTAGTTAATTAATTAAATGTAAAAAAGAAACTTGGCTGCGGTATTTTTTGGAGTTGTTGATTGGTGATGGGATGTGAGTGTATAACAAGGGTCGGTGGTTGGGATGGTTACAGGGTAAGGTTAAATCTCCTTCTTCGTCAACATCCGGTGGTGACAGTCCCGTAGAGCATGGTCCTCCTACTCCATTGTCCTCCGGATCCGCTGGAGATACCCCAACAAACGTTACCGAGACTACGTCATCGGTACCTCATCAAAATGCCCAAGAAAAACCGCAGCGTCCTTTTTCACTGAAGGTACGAAACTGCGTTTTCATTTTAATTACTTGTCTAGTCATTTTTTTTTTTTCTTCTGCTACATATTATTTATATTTTTTTTTCACATTTAGCTAATTGTTGACAGTTGGGTAATTATTTTACCAAGATATATTTAATGGCTGTGAATAATTTATTTATTTATTTTTTTGGTGATGGTTATTATGTATTTATTTGCTATTAATAATTTTATTATTTTAGTTTAAAGCTAATGTAATGTATGCTTTTTTATTATTTTATTTTAATCTTATAAATTAATTTAATTTATCTAATAAAATATATTTAATTAGTAATTAAATTAAAAGACTTGATTCGTGACAAATATTTAGAGCAGAACAAAAATATTAATAGTTAAACTCAATTCTTGGGAGAGATATACTCAATATGATACTAGATATTGATCAAACACAAAGATAAATGATCTTGAAATAAAATGTCGCTATAGACTTAACATTCTTTATTTGTCTAAATGTTAAAAGTTTCAGTTGGGTTTAGAATGTCGTGAGTGTTCTGCATTTTTTTAGTTAAACAATTTTATATTAATTAAAAAATTTAGTACATTTAATTGCATTATAACGATAGTAACGTTTGCTTAGATAAATAAATAAAAAAAATATTTTAATTCTTGAAAACTATAAATTACGAATGACGTAATTCATCTCGGTCTAAATTTTTTATTTAATTTTTAGCAATTATTTTTTATCCAAATAATTTATAAAAAAAAATTATTTTTTGTAGGAAATTACTGAAGATATTCATGATGTCGAGCACAAGTGGTTGGAGCAAGATGGTAGTGCGCCATTTACTGAAACTCGCCGTACTCCTGACATCGAAAACATGGATTTCGATCAATGTCAACAATCTATATCACAGTAATTGATATCTTTTATATTTCAATTAAAATGACTACACAGAAAAAAAAATGTTCTTGAATCAAGTATATAATTTTGAAGAAATTCATCTTCTTGATTTGAGTAAAAAAATTCTTAAACTAAGTAATTTTTACTTTGTTTAAGTAAAAATTTTACTTGATTCAAGAATTTTCCTCTTGAATCAAGTTAATTTTTTTTTCAGTGTATACACGGCGTTAATAAATATCCCTTGTATCCACCGAGCGTGGGTATAACAGGGTCCGTTGGTATATTAATAATGTGGTAAATTAATAATGAGTATTATTTAATTTCAGCATGAACTCGACTTTAAACGACATACAAGTAGACATCCAACGTCTCGCGAGCCAACAAAATCAAATTCAACAGCAAACTCTGATGACCCAGCAACAGCAACAAATTCACCAACAGCTGCAAGAGCTCCAGAGTTTGCGGAGCCAACAACAACATCTCCAAAGTTACGGAATGCCGCCGATAAGCCCTATGACTCCGCGACTTGCAGATACGCAGCCAGGACAATTTTACTTACATGACCAACCGCAGCAAATGCAGAGAAGAACCTGGGGTCGGCCGGCACACCAGCAGAATTTGGTTAACGAAATGGCCTCTGTGGGCCACTATCAACCACAACCGGTTGTCGACCCTCATTATAGTCCTCAGCCAGTCGCCGCTGCCTCTGTTATATACCAACAAGATCCTCGCCTGTATCAGGACACAAGGACTTGGGGTACTGGTGCTATACCTCAGCAGAAAGGGTTTGTTTTGCATGATAACACGCAAGATCAACAACAATATCAGCCGAGGTATCTCAACGGTGGCGATCATAGTCTCTGCAATAGTCAAATGCATCAACCGATTCAAAATTATCCGTCGGCTGCACTTTTTAATCAAACCCCGCCCACGGCTGCTAGTCCTCAACACCGTAATGCCGTGAGTATTTTTAAATAATCATTTATTTATTTATTTTATTATTATTATTATTATTATTATTATTTTTAAATGGTAATTTAGAGGCCAATGATTTGAAATAAATTAAAAGATACTGTACACTACTCACTCGTTATTGTTTAAAATGAGGAATAATTACATTAGTGAGAGGTTTAAAGGTCTTTGACGATTGGCTGTGTGTTGGTAGCCATGATCGGTGTTAACGTACATCCGTACATTATATTAGTATTAAGAGTCTTATTTACAAGAGCCAGCAATGCTAAAACCAGTTGGTGATGTAATTCGCCTTTTTAAGACTGTCTGAGTTGTCACCGAACATGGTAGCGTCATCCCACACACTGTTTCTCCAGCTTACCTGATGGAACACACTCCTACAGTTTGATCTCGACCCACTGAACACTTTTGACCGTCTGTTACTATTCTTATACTTATTTTAATATTTATTAATATTGATAATATGCATTTATTTTTATCAAACGCGACTACAACGTACTCGTCGTACAATTATACTTCTGAGGTTTGTTATTCATTGCTTCTATTCATTTAATCAACAGTCGTGTTTTTAGTTACCGCGAAAATGTGGAAAAAAATGGTTTTTAGATTTATTTAAATGACATTTTTATTTTTTTTTTTGTTGAAATTAAGTTAATAGATGAAAGTGAGTAATTGATAAAAATTTTTTTTTTTTGTTATAGGTTCATCGGATAAGTCAACTGATAAATGAAAGTCCAGAGACTAAAAAATCAACAATACACCATGTCCCAATTACTTGTGAAAGTCCTACGGATAAACGTCAAAATAATATTAACATCCATACACCTGTACCAGCACCCCCGGTTGATGATATGGAACCACAAAATATATCATTCATTGGTATGTTTGGTTTTATAAATAAGTTTTTGTTAATTAAATACTTTTAGATACTTATGACGTGATTTCTAAAAAAAGATACTCTCAAGTCTTTTAGTGTTTTTTTTTTTACTTTTTACTTACTAAATTATTGACTAACTTATCTTTTTTTTTTTTTTTTTTGATGAATATAAATGCTATGTTTAAAAAAAATTAAATTTCCAATTAAAAATTTTTAAATAAATAAATATAATAAAAATAGCCCAATATAAATAATAGTAATAATAATAATAATAATAATAATAATAATAATAAATTATAGGTAACGACGATGATTTCACACAAGGAATTAAACGACTACATATCACATCAGGAAGTCGTACATACAGAATAGCCTCACCAACAAAAACAACAATCTCACGTAACTCTTTTCAACCTCACTCATCGTTGCGTGAAGCGTCGCCGTCACCTACTTCAGCTATATCTCCACCAGAAATAACTCCTCTAGACTCATCGGACGCTGGTGAAAAGGGATTTTATATATCGTTCGACAATGACGGGCCGAAGAAGCCAAAACCTGCATTGCGTGTAAAAAGGTCACCCAAAAAGGAACGCACTGTATCCTCGTTTATTGAGCAGGAAGATTTTACAGCGCGTCCTGAATCTCCACCTGCGAATCCTGTAGACCGACAACGGCAGCTAGAGGCTCAGCGTGACCTGGAACGAGAACGTCAGAGGCAAGCCGAAGAGCGTGAGTATCTTCGTCAGGAGATGCGGGATCGGGAATTGCGACGAGAAATAGACAAAGAGCAACGGGCAAAAGATGACAGACTCCGTACTAATAGTGAGAGTCGTCAGAATGCTGCCAATGCTGTTGGTTTGGTCATCGGGAATCAGCTTGCTAACCCGGATCCCAATTCTATTGATGAAATGGAGCGCAAGAAGGAGCGTATTATGCTGCTGTCGTTGCAGCGACGGCAACAGCAGGAAGAATTGAAAGAACGAAAAGAAGCTGAAGCTCAGGCGCGCCGGGAGCAGGAAAAAATGAAAGAAGAAGAACGCTCGAGAAAAAAAGAAGAGGACCGTCAGAGAAGAGCTATGATTTTAGAACAGCATAAGTTGAAAAAAGCTATCGAAGAAGCTGAACGTGAGGTAATTTTTTTTTATATGACCTATCAAAAGTTACGTATTTTTGTTTCTTATTTGTTAAATTTTTTGAGGATGTTAATTAAATAAAAATGGACTAGCAACCTTGCAATCACTATGTGACTGCCGTGACTTGTGAACTATAAATAAATAAAATTTTGCTTTATTAAATAATGACTTCTGTTAAATGGCACTGTACTTTCTCAAATATTGAAGTTTTTAAATATATAAGCTCATCCTGATGTTACACTCATCAAGAGCTTTCATTTGAGTACCCACATGCATTTTGATATATTTTTCATATATACATATACATATATATATAATATATATAAATATATGAAAAATTGATGTGGGTACTCAAATGAAAGGTCTCGACGAGTGTAATGTCGGGATGAGCTTATATCTTTAAAAATGTCATTAGTTGACAAGATACAAGGTAATTTTTTGATTATGGCACATGACTATCCTGGACACTAAATTTTTTCTTATTCTCTTAATAATATAGATAATAATTTTGCGTTTAATTTTTAGGGTAAAGTAATCGACAAAGAACTTCTTAATGCCATAAAGCCAACTCCTAAATTACGTAATAAGACTGCATCGGCTCGTCCACGACCGAAAACAATCCACGTTGATCAGAGTTCGGAAATAGATTCTGGAGCTCTGACGCCTAGTCGCGGGAAAAAAGGTTCTTCCTCCAATCTCAGTACAGGTAAGTTCACCGTTGATTTATTTCCTTTAGTGTCTCTAAAAAATAAATATTTTTATTTTGTACAAGTATATACTCATATTGTGATTTATAATATTATAATATAATTTTTTTTCAAAAGTAACGTCCATGTTATTTTAAATGTATTGCATCGTACTCTGCATGTGTAAACTATTTGAATACCATGATTAATTTTTTTGTTATTTTATTTTTGACAAAACTTTGAATAATTTTTTTTTTTATTCTGTTTGAAAAGTTGTTATCACAACTCTACTCCACAAAAATATCACAAGCTCTAGATTTTTTGGCTTACTGTTGCTGAGAAAAATTAAAATGTTTTGTCAAGTGTAGGTTTTTTTTATGAATAGCATAGAGTTGGGTAGATAAAAAAAATAAGTGAAGTAGGGTAGAAAATCAGAGCTGTTGATAATTTTTTTTTGGCACTAACACACTTACTGTAGCGACGCTGATCTCACCAACGATGAAACGAGATTACTTCAGAGGCTCACAGGACACACTTACTGCTGCCCATTTCGATGACCGTCGCGCCGGCCTCTTCTCTAGGGGTGGCAGTCTCAAGGGTACGCACACACGCACTCTATCACTCACATTTTTATTTTATTATCCTTTACCTACAATTAATTTCATCTAACATTATTTATTTTTATTTATTTTTTTCCGAGGTCGTTTGTTAGTTTCAAATTAATTAAAAACAAATTTAAGGTCGTTCATGCGCGCGGTTGTTTATAGAATAAAAAATAAAATGACAACTTAAAAAAATAATCAATTCAGTTAAAATGTAAGGAACACTTTTCATTTTTAAGAAACAAGTATTGTTATTAATAATTAGTTAAATTTTTTCAGTAAAATTTTTAACTTTTATAAATTCACCATTTAAATTATCAAGATGTTAAATATTTTTATATTGTAAAAAAACGTCTTTAATTATAAAAATAAATTGTCTACTAACAAAACCTCAAACATTAACACAATTTATTTTTATTTAATTAGCATGATCCTCCTAACTAAAGCAGTCGTAGATAGTCGTAGCAATTAGTTTAAATAAATAAAATTATACATAAATAATTATAACAATAATAATATAAATTGTAATAGTTATTGTTATTACCCTTATTTTAGTATCTTCTGTAGACTCACCTGATGACGGTAGAGGTTGTTCGCCTTGTCGAAGCTCAACGCAACTCGGACGCCGCGGATCTTACAAAACATCACGAGGTGGGTCTTAAATTTTTTTATTTTATTATTAATTGATTAATTTTTTTTTTTCTTTATTATTATACTCCATTAGACTAGAGTGTTTTTTACAGTAGTACACATTTTTTATAGAGTTGGCTTAAATATTGTGATAGCTTACACAGGATGCAGCTCTAAAAGTCACAGAAGTTTAAGCGAATCCTTTATTTTTTATTTTTTATTTACGATTTAAGTAGAATTAGTACACAATTTATTTAAGTTGTATGCAATGTGTTTCTGCACCAAACTCGATTTATAAATTCCTGTGGAAATGGCTGGTAGTTAGAAAAATATATCCATTTACCGTAAGCTCAATAAACATGATAATAATATTAAATAAACTGTCTTAAATATAAATAAATAAAATTGACTAAATTGTAAAGGGCGTTGTTAAAAGGCTTGCGAGTGTAACAACGAAAAACATTGCATTATATTGCAGATACGCAGGAGCCTCAGCAACAGCCTAGAGGCAGGCCTAAATACTCAACTTACCAAAACTTTAAGGGAAGAAAGTCAAATTCGTTGATGAATTTGTGTGGTAAGAATTAAATACAACAAACAAAAAAACAAACAAAATTTAACAATTACCAGTCAATTATTCGACATTTATCGTTTTAACGCTACATTTATATTTATTTACCCTCCATTATGTTAATTATATCCAGTCACTTATTAACATTTTATATTCATTTAAATTAATCAGTAATCACAAATTATTTGTTTTGTTTTTTGGTCTTCGTACACTATTGTAAGCTATTATTATTATTACTAGTAATTAGAGGCATGGTGAAGGACTTTAAGGCACAGGTGGAAGTATCACACATTACTTACCACTCACTCACACAACACTCGTGTTAACAATAAGTTATAAGTTACAGATGATAATTATTATTATTGATAATTTTGTTTTTATTTGTTTATTCATTTAATTTTTTTTTTACATTAATTATTATAATGATCACTAGAGTTTGAAATTCGTAGCTCGGTGGACGCTTACTGGGCTTTCAGCACTTGGTTGTGGCTATTATAATTTTACATAAATATATGTATATATTTCAGATTAACGTCATGGATCCGGTTATAACATTTATTAATTAATTAATTTGATGCGCGCTTATTATTATTTTTTTTTTTATTTTTGTTCACAGGTTGCTGTTTTACGCGATTAGAATTTTTAATTAATTATTTTCGAGCAATAAATTAATTTCATTGTTAAAAAAAATTTTTTTAAGGTATCTCAAATGTTGAAATTTTTAAAAAATTTTATTGCTCGAATAATAATTAAAAAATCGATGTAAACTCACCGATGTATATTAAGCTAGTATTAATTAATTAATTAATCGTTAATCATTGTATCTAACTGGTGAAGGTTATTCATGATTGCGGTAAACAGAGCGGGAGTCATACATATTTTTTTAATAAATTTTTTTTTTATTTTTTTTTAATAAAGACTCAAATAATCATCGAATATTCCAAATCGATTGATTGATAAAAGATTAATAATAATTAATGGTGTCCATGCAGATACGGACAGCGGTTTGGGGCGAGCAACTCCTCCGAGAAGAGCACCCAGTCCTGGAATGGGAAGCACCAAGCATTTGCCATCGCCGTCGGGACCTGGATCTCTTCCACCTGGTCTTATGTCTAAACGACGATTTGATGACGGTAGCAGTGACATCAGCAGCACGCCTAGTTCTATGATGGAGTACAATGGTAATTAGAAATTTTTTTTTTTTTATTTTAAACTAGCAACCTTGCAGTCACTATGTGACTGCCATGACTTGTGAACTATAGATAAATAAAATTTTGCTTTATTAAATAATGACTTTTGTTAAAATGCTATGTGCTTACTTAACTATTGACTTTCTTGAAGGTATAAGCTCATCCCGATGTTACACTCATCAAGAGCTTTCATTTGAGTACCCACATGTATTTTGATATATTTTTCATATATACATACATACATATAT